>JABWTJ010000328.1:835012-1103888 GCA_016801875.1 Solanum sitiens
CGACACATAGTATTAGGGGATCGGGTGTCACGAACCGACACGTAGAATTAGGGGATCGGAGTGTCACGTTCCGACACATAGTATTAGGGGATCGGGTGTCACGAACCGACACATAGAATTAGGGGATCGGAGTGTCACGTTCCGACACATAGTATTAAGGGATCGGGTGTCACGAACCGACACGTAGAATTAGGGGATCGGAGTGTCATGTTCCGACACATAGTATTAGGGGATCGGGTGTCACGAACCGAAACGTAGAATTAGGGGATCGGAGTGTCACGTACCGACACATAGTAGTAGGGGAGAGCGGGTGGCACGAACCGAAACACGTAGAATTAGGGGAATCGCCAGTGTCACGTTCCGACACCTTAGTATATAGGGGATGGGTGTTCACGAACGCCACGTTAGAAAATTAGGGGATCGGAGTGTCAGTTCGACTACATAGTAGTAGGGGATCGGAGTGTCACGTACCGACAAAAGAGGAAGAAAGATAATAAATCTTGAGAGATGTTTATATACTCAATGTAATGAACCTAATTTCCCAAATGAGTGTGGTATTGAGGCTTGAGTCCTCATGGATGAACTTGGTAGTACTTATTGATGATTATAGTACTTGTTGCTACATGTTGAGTATTGTAGTTGATTTATGATATGAACTGATATATACTGTTTTCTATTTTGAGTTGGCCGATGATACCTACTCAGTACTTGTGTTTTGTACTGACCCCCTACTTGTTGTTTTTTTCTTTGTTATTTGGGGAATGCAGCAAACGTACCGTCGTCTTCAACTCAGCAGCGATTCTAGCCAGTCTTCATTACACCGGATTTCAGGGTGAGCTAATGCTTCTAGCTTGGACTGGATCTTCTCTTCAATGTCTTGATGCCTTGAACTTCCGGCATGGACTAGCCTTTTATTTATTTTAGCTTCTTAGATACTTTTAGATTAGTAACTTGAGGATAGATGTTCTTGTGATGATGACTTCCAGATTTTGGGAATAATGAGTTATAAATTTTAGAAGTTATTTAATTGATTTCGTTAATGAGTTTTAAGTCTTCCGCTTTGTATTTTGTTCAATATGTTGGGGTTTTAGATTGGTTGGTTCGCTCACATAGTAGGATAAGTGTGGGTGCCACTCGCGGCTCGATTTTGGGTCGTGACAATTATATTGTTTGTTTAAAATTTATATGTTTGTATTTTTAATTTTTGTAAAGGTAAATTGTAGTTTATATAATTTATAGTAGAATTAACATAAATTTTGATTTTTAAAAAGTCATATATAGAAAAAGTAATTTATAAAAACACCTAAATTTTATATCTAAAATTAATATTACAAAAATATTACATAAAAAATAATTAAATATACAAGATTTCTAATTGAAACATACCATTTATATAATGTTTAATTAAAAGTTTGTATAATGAAATAATATTATAATATTTAAAAAGGTGAATTGGTGTGAAAATTAGTGCGGATTGGAGATTTTACACCAAATAATGAATTTGGTGAAAATTTTGGTGTTGGGTTGCAGATGGTCTTATATCTACTTTGTTATGTCTTTTTCCATTTTCTTCCTCTCTTTGTCTGTTGTCTTTGGGTTCCGAGCTAAGTGTGGGCTTTAGTGGTAGAAGTAAAGGTAGTCAATGGGGTTCATCTGAACCCTTTCGGCAAAAAAATTACATTGTACATATAAGGTAATTTAAAGAATTTTTATGTCTATATATTGATTTTGATTCTCCTGAATGTAATAGTAGAGGTTCGCTTAGTTGTTGAGCGGTTCAAAACTCACTTTGAGATTCCAAGTTAAATCTTAGGCATTACATTTTGATTTTTGACCAAAATAAGTCATTATTAAAATCAATTCACTAGAATAATACACTATTTTGAAATTTTACTAAACTAGTATAAATTTAGTTCTCAGGAACCTTTTATGCTATATTTTACACACTAAAAATTCAATAACCAAAAGACAAAAATCTGACATAGTAAAAAAACATAAAACGTTATTGTAAGTGACATTTTAATGAAGTGAATTGCGATTAAGGGTGAAAATGTAACTTCACTCTAACAAAAATCTACCTAGAATAATATCAAGAAAATTGAATAGTTCTAGAAACATCTTTTGTTATGGTTATTACCATTAACTTACTACTTCACTTTCTTTTCTTTTGTGTGTTATAGTAATATATATTCATTACTCTATTTTACTATTTGTTTAATTTGATTCTTAATATTTTTTCTATTATTTATGCTTATAAAAAGTGTCAACTTTCATATAAAAATTCATTATGAAGTAATTATTTTCACCTTTACTTTGGCTCTAATTAATATACTAGAAAAGAAACAAGTGTGATAAAAATTAATGATATATATATTATATTGAAATTAAAGAAAAATATGTTAAAAAGTAATTTTACAAATAAAAATGAATAGGATGATATATTTTCATTTAAGACAACCAAGAATAAAATGTAATTTGATTATAACATAAATCTATTTTAAGAAAGATAGTATGAAAAATAAATAATTCTAGAAACATCTTTCTTTATATGAAGGAAATGATGATCAAAGGTAAAAATGTAACTTCATGCAAACAAAAATCTACCAAGAATGATGAAAAGAAAACTAATTAGTTCTAGAAATATCTTTAGTTATTATTGTTACTATCAACTCATTTTGTTATTACTTCACTTTCTTATAAGTTATTGCGATATCTACTCATTACTCTATATTACTATTACTTAAATTTAGTTTTAAATATTTTTTATATTCATTATACTTAATAAAAATGTCTACTTTAATATAAAAATTCAATATTTAAAAATATAATTGATTGCTTTCACTTTTATTTTGGCTCTAATTAATATATCTGAAAAGAAATAAGCCTTAAATTAACAAGAGATACTTACATAAATATACTACAAATAAAAATATTTACCATTTATAGCAATAACATTTTTTTCACTTTATCACTTTTATTACATTTATAATATACTTTTAATTCATATTACAAAAAACAATTTAGTATTCACCTACATTTCAAGTTTTATTGATAAATAATACATTTAACAAACATTTTAATACAATTATAATACAATGTATCAACTTCTTACCTAACAATCATAATATATATTTTAAAATAGTTATAATACATATATATTGCATACTTAATTCACTTTTAATACCTATTGCGGAATTAATATAGTATTGTTATAAATGGTGATAAGATAAAAGTATCGCTAAAATCAGTACTTATTTATTAAAAGACATTCATCCAAGTAATTTTCCAATTAAGAATATATATTAGACTGAAATTAAGGAATAAATAAAATTAGTCTCAATATTAAAAAGAATATGATTTAAAAGATGTTAAAAAATAACTTTACATGTAAAATGAATAGGATGATATATTTGCATTTAAAGTAAACTAAAAACGTTTACTAGATTATGAAAGAGTAGTTCTTCACTAAAATATATAATCAATTTTTAACTTTTATTTGATCTCAAACATATTAATCTAAATAGTGGACTATAGTAAGTTTGATTTAAATTTAAAATTGTCAAGCAAAAATTTGGAATTTTTCTATTATATAGAAATATGAGGTTGAGGACGATCAAGATAATATGGTTATTTCATATATATTTCATTTTAAAATTCTATTTTGAAATTTATCAAAATATTTTTTCAAGTAACTAAATTTCCTCCATAAGCTACGTAATTATTCTAGAAATTATATATATTATAAGATTTATCTAGAACTAAGTCTATGACACAAATAAATAGACACTAACTCATTCTTCATCTCATTCACTCAATTCTCTTCCCTCTCATGTCCACGAATAAATTTATCGCCCTTTATTTCAAATTTGCATCCTAAATATTACTCACTCCAGTATAGATCTCTTATTAGGAAGACCAATAATGTAGTTTTTTCAACATTAAGAACTTCAATTTTCATCAATTCCCTCCACAATAACGCTACTTTTGTAAAACAATTCTAAGGCAGAAGTAAAATTCACTATTTCATAGTGAACACATCACTTCAGGGACTTGTCCATATAACAAATTTTGAACAAATTTCAATCGATCCACATTTTTCAAACATTCAACTTAATATGATAATGAACCAGTTAACATGTTAAATCGAATATCTATCACAATTGGAATTCTCAGAAGGCGCAATCCACAAGAAATGCAATCAAAGCAAATCATGTATCACAAATACATAGCACGTAAGACGTAGAACAATAACAACTTGGCGGTGTAATATTTGGCTGCAAAATATACACTATGAATGAGTGTATACTAAATCAGCTTTTTGTTAGTTATTTCATTGCTAAGTCATATATATATATAATTTACTAAATAGTTTTTGATGTTCTTTTGTCTATTATATGTGAGTTGAATTTTGTTATACTTTCCTTATTTGCGTAGGTTTGACTGCGCCACATTTTTCATATATGAAGAACATAGATCTAGGTCTAGCGTTGTTTTCGTTCAACTACAGTAATCAGAAGCATCATGGTATCTATGAAACTACAAGCTCGGGAGAAATAAATATCAATCCATATGGTTGGACGTTAAACGGTTCTGGAAAAACTAAATATCATACACAAGTTTTATGTCATGTTTTCTTCATATGTGGTTTATTTGGTTGTGTTTGATGCATTTCTTTTTATGCTTTCTCTTATTTATAAAAATGAAGGTTCAGAAAACTTCTGTGTCTGCACTGCAAACCATTGGGGGATTTTTTTAAGCTTATAATTTAGGATAACTATTACAATGATCAGCATCATTTCATGTTTGAGCTAGATCGTGTTCAAGCGGCTAATCGGATCTCCGAGTTCTCATCTTCTGTATTGACTCCAATTTTCTAGTGTCAATACACAATAAAAGAGCTTGGAGTTTAAATTAGTAGCTTGATAATGATCTACCTCAAACATGAAATGATGTTGAACATTGCTACAATTATCCTGGATTATAAGCTTAAACATTCTTCCCGCCAACGGTTTACAGTGCAGACGTGGATGTATCTGAACCTTCATTTATAAACAAGAAATCATATAAAGAAAACCATAAAGCACCCGGTTGTTTTATTTGAACAAAAACAACAATAGACATGGATTTATGTTCTGCCAATATGAAAAATATGGAGCAAGCGAACCAACACTAAAAAAAAGGGACGTTAAACAAAATTTTCTCACATATAACAGGCAAAAAAACATTTTAAACTATTTAGTAAACCATATATATATATATATATATATATATATATATATATATATATATATATATATATATATATATATATATATATATATATATATATATATATATAACCAAATAACTAATTTATTATACACACATTCATGGTGCACATTTTGCAGCCAAAGATCACGCCACCAAGTTGGTTTTTAGTCAAAGTTAATCTTTGTCTTCTTCAATAATCAGGTGTTGTGATTGGTGCATGCAAAATTAGTTCATACACTAATGATATTCATGAAAGTTTCTTGGCATTACTAAAGTCGTATAAACTCCGTACAAGACCTTCACAAAAGCTTCCCTTTTCACCCTTCAGTCGAGCTCGAGTTACATCTATATTTCTCCATACATATCTTGTGAAGAAAACTTATGTGGATGTGGGCGGTTGTTGGACCAAATCCTTTTAAAATTTAAAAGTGTGTGTGGGGAGTGGGTGGGGGTGGGGGGGTTGAGATAAGAAACAACTAGGTGTCTGAAGTTTAACAAATGACATAAGCAAACAAATTTTCAAAATATAAATTTTGGATATCACATATCGTTTTTTATTTAAAAATATTATTCCTGATCATTAATTTTTTATCTGAAACTTATTCTTTAGTTCTTTTTATGTTTTATGTTTCTTTTTATTTCTGATTTGTTGAGTTCAGAAATGAGCACATAAATGTACAGTCAAGTCAAAACAAGAACAAAATGGAAAAGAAGTAAAAAGGGGTAATAGGACCCCAATAAAGGAAAGGTGTATTCCTGGAACTTCGGTCATAGTTTATTTTGTATTGTGGTTACGGAAGATAAAATAAGGCAACTGAATCTAATTTGAGAAGCTAAAATAAATAATATTACCTATTATATGACACTAATTTTGTATACCTAAATATAACAAAAAGGAAAAAAAATCTTAGGGGTAAGAGGCGAGTTGAAAATTATGTGGTTTAAAGGTTCAACCCCCCGCCCCATTGCCACCCCTAGTTGTATAACACCAAAAGATATGTATGATAGGGGAGACATTCATCAAAATGAAGACAATTAAAGAGTATCAAAAACTTAATTCATACAAAAAGTTCAGAAGAAGACATGGTGTTTTTGAAAGATGAGAACACTTCAAATTAATTTGATGAAATCTTAAACTAACTCCAACGGGAAGGGGAATAGGATCCAGATGTTACTCCGTTTTAGGTCCCCCTTCATGCCTCATTCAAGTGCTTTTCCATAAGCAATACACCACAAATAATGTTTAACCACACCTGGGACTAGGGTAAATTTAGAAACTTAAAGGGTATTGTGTCTCATAGTGTCCTTGCTACGCCCCCACCTAGCCGTGGACTCAATCCCACACAACGTGTGTCTAATATATCTGTATGGGGGTGTTTATTTCAGTCTATTAAATTCATCGGCATCAGAGTGAGGGGTGCCCAATAGTCCATTCAAAATTCTGGACGAAAACTTCACATCCTTGCCTCTAATAAGTACAATTTTATATTTCGTTTTCGTGAGCCAATTAGCATAAAACTCACGTACTAATGACAAGTTTCAGTCACCCGGATGAACAAACATAAATTGCAGGCCCAACTCCACAACAATTCTATAAATAGATGTAAGTTGAGTTTGCAACTTTACCTCGTCGACATACTCATCCCCCATATATTTGGGTTCACTTTGATAGTCAAACCACCTCAACCCATACTGTTCCACTACCTTCTTCTTGAATTTAAGGGTGGGTTCTCGAGTTCCGTACCCGAATGCCTCAACCTTTCTACTTCTCTTCGAACCCGCCACATTGTTTGCTTTAGGATCCATTGGAACATGTTAAGAAGGGAAGACTAGAGAAAACAAAAAGTTAGAAAAAGTAGGGGGGTCGGGTTGGGTAGTGGGTAGAGGATGAATGTGGATTTAGTGGTTTGAAGTGAATGGGAAGTGGATATGTAGAGGATTGATAGTGGGTGGTAGGGAGAAGAAAGTTTGGTGGAGTTTAATGAGGGATTTTAATGGAGAATAGTAGGAGTTTGAAGGAAGAAGAAGAAGAGTCGGGAGAGAATATGGGGGTTGGGTCGGTTGAGAATGTGAGAATTAGGGGAAGAATTAATTTTTTTTAGGGATTTAAGTAGTGGGTTTGGGTCAAAACCCAGAAATAAAAAGAACTGGGTAGTGGGGCGTTAGAGGGTCGACGCGCCATGAAGGAACCTAAAACTTGTTGCAGATCTTAGGAATGGCGCGCCGCGTCGCTCTGTACGCCAGCCTGCAGATGTAGGCGCGATGCGCCCATAGAGCGCCCTAACTTTTTGTTAGATCTTCCAAGCCAGTCACGGCGCGCCTGGCTATAGTGATATATATATTTTCTTATTTTTTTCATTTCACTGTTACAAGATAGTTACAAATAATGAAAAACTGTATCTAGATAAAAGTAAACTAACCTATATTTTAAAAAAATTAAACTAAGCTACTAACAAAATCTCAAAATTCAAGGTGGAACAACCTATCTATTACATGTTATTCATGGGTTGCCTCCGATGAAGCTCTTGATTTAATGTCGCGGCACGACGTAGCTTGGATCATTCATCATTTAGATCAAGAGCCTCCCGATCACGATCCAAGTAAACACCAAAGTAGTGTTTCACTCTTTTCCCATTTACTAAGAAGGTAGGGTTAGTCTCACCTATAAGTTCCACAACCCCATGTTGTGTCATTCGTACCACTTCGAAAGGATCACTTCATTTTGACCTTAGTTTTTCGGGGAATAACCTAAGTCTAGAGTTAAAAGAGTAGTATCTTCTCTCCAAGAGTGAAAGTTTGAGTAACTATGTGCTTGTCATGCCACCTCTTCGTCTTTTCTTTGTAAAGCTTGGCATTTTCATACTCATGGATCCTAAACTCTTCAAGTTCATGCAGCTAATTCACTCTTTTTCTACCGGCTAGCTCGGGGTCCACGTTTAATCTCTTAATAGACGAATAGACTGGGTATTCTAATTTCGTCGGAAGATAACATGCTTTCCTAAATACCATGTGATAGGGAGAAGTCCCTATGGGTGTCTTATATGCAGTCCTATATGCCCATAACACATCATCAAGCTTCTAAAACCAATCTTTCTTTTGGGCATTCACCATTTTCTGCAAAATTTGCTTCACCTCTTTATTCGAAACCTCCACTTAGCCACTCGTTTGAGGATGGTAAGTAGTCGCAACCTTATGACGTATACCATAATCAGCAAGAAGGTTCTTAAAAAGATGGTTAATTAAATTCTTACCTCCATCACTTATGATTTCCCTTGGAGTGCCAAAGCGAGTGAAAATGCTTTTCTTCATGAAATTGATCACCAACCTTGAGTCATTGGAAGGAAGAGCGACAACCTTAACCCATTTACTCATAATCCATAACCACAAGAATGTATTGGTGGGAAGGGACCCATGAAGTCAATACCCACACATAAATGATTTCCACCTCCAAAATGTTGTTTAGTGGCATCTTATGTCTTCTTGAAATAGTACCCAACCTTCGACATTTGTCACAACCATTCAGAAAAGAAATAGAATATTTAAATAGTGAAGGCCAAAACAAAAAATTTAGTACCTTATGAGCAGTGCGCTCTTCTCCGTTGTGACCTCCATATGGCCTATCATGACAACTTTTGAGCAGTTTGAGAACCTCAGACTCCGGAATTGTTATGACCCCAAAATGAACTAGGACAAACTAGAGCCTCACATGTGTTATAGAAGTTAATAACTTTTTTATAAGGTGTGTCACAACTTTTAATGGTTTGTTTGAAGAGTTTTGAGGTCAAACGTCAAAGGACGAGTAGGACGTCCGGAAATTAGTCTTTTGCATGGTAGTGTGCCTTTGTATGTTTGCCTTGTTTTGTAGTGGTGTTTGGAGTCTAAAATGATAGGAGGGGACCCTCATTTCTGGATGGTCATGTTTAGGGTTTAAACATCCGGGTACAACTCCCAAAGGACTACCCTAAGGTTCCTTAAGCAGGACACAAAGGTTTGCCAAGAGGCTGCCAAAACAATCTCATTTACGACCTGATTTGACGCCCCTTCAACCAATTGACGCCCCGTGAAAAGGGGGTTTGGATCCACACTTAGTTGTGGGATCTTATCCCCCAAATGAGGGAGCCTCTGACCAAAATGATGGAGCAGAAGGATGAGCCATCATCCAGTTGACGCCCCGTCAATGGTGGTCGTCGAATGACACCTGCAGCACTGCAATGTCTTTGGCCAGCCTAGGGGTGAATTGGTAAATTATCTCCACGTTCTAATTAGAAAGTGGATGGTTATTTAACCTATTTTAGGGTACTTTAAGTTAGTTAAAAATTTTAAACCCCAAATTAGAATTCATTCTTCAAATTAAACCTTTCCTTCTCAAATAAAAATCTCTATAGAACTCCATTGAAGACCAAGATCAAGATCAAGATAGGAGGCAAATTTCAAACTAATTCCTCTCCATATTTTGTGGGATTTTATTCTATTAAGGTATGGTAACCCTTGATCCTTGGATAACCTTTCATCTAAGGAGTTCTATAAAAGAATTTCTAATGTGTTTCTGAGATCCAATTTCCCAATTTCCGATCTAAACATTGGTTCATTGTCAAATGGTTTTCAAAGTCATTGTAATAATAAATTGAATTTTCATCAATGTTTTAAGGTGATTTTCAATGTAATTCCTTTAATGGTTCTCCCTAATCTCTTAATTTAGTTTATAAATTGGTTTTGTGATCTTGATTAGATGTTAATTGAATTATGTTTACATTGTGATGTATTGTTGAATGCTATTGCTATGTATATCTATTGATTATGAATTGTTGAGGATTTATCTATTATTATAATGTCCTGTAGAATCGGTAAGTTGACCTAAATTCTAGTCTATTGTATTGGAATTGATGTTGTATGGTTTGGTCCACTTATGGTAGCGGTGTTTATATTCTTGTCTATCTATACACGTTGTGATTATGGCATTGAGGGAAATAGATGTAAAGTGAATTTATGTTATGATGTTCGTGAGTAAAAAGGTTTTGTATGTAGTCCTCAATGCTAGTATCATGATTAATGTGTATTGATAATGTGAATGATGGTGTTAGGATAATGTATAGTCTACATGATGATTGTGATAAGTACTATTGCAGAATTACCCCTACCTATGTAACCCTATATGAATGTGTGATCCTTTACATGTTATGAGTTGTCTACTCAATGTTGAATGTTTATTGTATCCTATAATTAAATGGGTGTGTGTGGTCTATATTCCCTAAATGCTCTATATGTGAGTTGTCCATGACTTGGGGATATTGTATATGTGTTGTGATCCTTTGAAGGGTGGTTTCCTCAATAACAATGTTGTTGCCATTATGTGATCATGAATATTAACACACACACATCTCATGCATAACTATTAGTATGATATGTTCATGGTGTCAATTGAAAGGATAATTCTCATATGCACCTTTATATCTTATTATGCATGTGAAGTATATGACTAATGAAGTAAGAACATGTTTTTTCTAAAGGTGTTTATGTGAAAGGATTTCTCATACATGTACACACACATGAATCTATGAATGAAGGATGTTAATAATGATCTAGTGAATGAGAGTCTCTTGGAAGGTTTCCTGAATTGTACTCTAAACTAGACTATGTTATGATTATGTGAAAGGACATTCTCACACGATGTTAGTTTTTACGAAATGACATTCTTAGCATATAACCTATGAGCTATGTATAAGTAATATAATGGTTTAATATCCTAAGGCCTATCTTATGAAGTAATGTTTTATAAAGACTTAAAAGGCTCTTCAAAAAGGGAATTTATCTTAGCATCGAGTGAACTTTAAAATGAGAGGTGTCTGATCTTAGGCATATTTATGTGCCTAAGTAGTCGATAATTGCCCATATTTTAGTGTTAATTAGGACGATCTTTAGTTATTGGCTGGATGTTGTGGTTGGTTGTGTTGATTAAGCAATTACACACATGATTAGTAATTTCAGGAACTCTCGAAGAATTTGGAGATGGAGAGAATAAAAACAAGGAGAAGAGACGGACGTGAAAAAAATGACTAAGTGTTGAAGCACCTTGACAGGTGCACCGTGCCAGGGCTTGTCGCTCAGAGCCATTGTTGAGGCGCTCTGCACGATGCGGCGCTCCAAGGATCTACACGCAGAAAAGGTTTCTAGGTGCGATGCTGGCGTGCCAAACCAGAATGTACAAAGTACTAGATGCTGCTAGGCATGATGGAGGCACGCTGCCCCAAGAGAATTCCGACTTTTCCAAGTTTTAAAGATTAAATAGGAGTTCCAATTGGAATAGGATTTGTATTGAACTTTATATACTACTATAAATAGATCCTAGGGCTGCTATTGTGAGGGTTCGATCTTTGTTGAGTGTGCAAGGTCAAGAATCAAGTTTGTAATCATCTTAACTCTTCTATTTTATGGATTTGTTTATGAATAATTATCTTTTCTTGATTAGTATGAGCATGAGTATCTAAACGCCCTAATTTTGGGGCTGCAGCTACGAATCGATTATTGAATATGTGAAGCTTTATGAATTAATATTCGGTTGTCAGTTAAAATTACTTTTATATTCTTGTTTTACTTCTTCTTGACTGGCCATCTAGGAATAAATTTAGTGTTTAATCTTGAATTGACCATAGGAGAGATTTGATAGACCAGAGAATATAGAGAGCTCGGTCAGCCCATTAACTTGAGGCTATTATTGTTCAGGAGTGACGCCCAAAAGATGAACAACTTGCTTGGTTACAAAATAGGATAAAATATAAATGCTCACCATTTAGTTTATTTATCCCCGCTCAACAATGTAGTTAGATAGCTAACTGGGGTAGGTGACGAGAGGTGGTTAACCCGGATCATACTATTACCCCTATAAAGTAGTAATTTGACAACTGAAGTTAGTTCTAAGCCTATCTTATGATGCATGACATTCGTTATATGCTTCAACTATGGAATTACTTTTAATCTTGCATGAAACATTACATCAAAGTCGTTCATTATTGTTTACTTTATATTCAATCCATAATAGTTTTAGTTAATCATAAACTATTCAACCTGTGAAGTAGTTACTTTTCTCTTTAGTTGTGGATATAAGTTGAGCATAAGTCCCTTGGGAACGATAACTCGTTTAAAAAGAAACTATATTACTTGCACCACCACGTACACTTGCGTGTATACTGGGGAACAACAGTGTCCCTTCCCAAAAAAATGGTAGGTTCACCCGATGTTCTTATGAGGTGGAAACTACAATTCTAGTTAGTATAAAGAGGGTTTCTAGTAACAACCTCCTAATTCCTTAACTATGTGCCCCCATATGAACCTTAGCAACTGGATCCACCTAGATGCTATGATGATGTTGATGTCCTACCTTGGCAAGTAGGATGCCCTCTTTTTAGTGTGACAGGATGACACCGGATTCCATGTTTAGGTCACATGGTATAATATCATTAATGGCGAAGTTCACAATCTAAACATGGTTTTATTCTCAAATGGTTTTCAAAGTCATTTTAATGATCAATTGATGTTAATGATTTAAGGTGATTTCCAATGTCATTACTTTAAGAAGCGATGATCTCCCTAATCTTTCAATTTAGCCTATAAAGTGGGTTTTGTGATCTTGATTAGATGTTAATTGAATTATGCTTAGATTGTGATGTATTGTTGAATGGTATTTCTAACTATATCTATTGATTATGAATTTTTGAGGATTGATCTATTATTATCATGGCTTGGAGAATTGGTAAGTTGACCTAACTTCTAGTCTATAGTTATGGTGGCGATGTTTACATTCTTGTCTATCTATACATGTTGTGATCATGGCCTTGAGGGCAATAGATTTGAAGTGAATTGATGTTATGATGTTCATGAGTAAAAAGGTTTTGTCTGTAGTCCTCAATGCTAGTATCATGATTAATGTGTATTGATAGTGTGAAGTATAAATATGAATGATGGGGTTAGGGTAAGGTATAGTCTACATGTTTGATTGTGATAAGTACTATTGTAAAATTACCCCTACCTATGTAACCCTATACGAATGTGTGATCCTTTACATGTTAGTCGTTGTCTATTCAATGTTGAATGTGTTGTTGTCTCCTATTATGAAATGTGGGTGTGTGGTCTATAGTCCCTAAATGCTCTATATGTGAGTTGTCCATGACTTGGGGATATATGTGTTATGATCCTTTGTAGGGTCGTTTCCTCAATAGCAATGTTGTTGCCATTATGCGATCATGTATATCAAAACATACGCATCTCATGCATAACTATTAGTATGATATGTTCATGGTGTCAATTGAAAGGATGATTCTCATATGCACCTTTATATCTTATTATGCATGTGAAGTATATGACTAATGAAGTAAGAACATGTGTTTTCTAAAGGTGTTTATGTGAAAGGCTTTCTCATACATGTACACACACATGAATCTATGAATGAAGGATGTTAATAATGATCTAGTGAATGAGAGTCTCTTGGAAGGTTTCCTAAATTGTACTCTAAACTAGACTATGTTATGATTATGTGAAAGGACATTCTCACACGATGTTAGTTTTTACGAAACGACATTCTCTGCATATAACCTATGAGATATGTATAAGTAATATAATGGTTTAATATCATAAGGCCTATCTTATGAACTAATGTGAACAAGACATAAAGGCTCTTCAAAAAGGAAATTTAGCTTAGCACCGAGTAAACTTGACAATCATAGGTGTCCCTTCCAAATAAAAGGGAGGTTCACCCGATGTTCTCATGAGGTGGAAACTACAATGCTAGTTAGTATGAAGATGGTTTCTAGTAACAAACTCCTAGTTACTTTACTATGTGCCCCCATAGGAACATTAGCAACTGGATCCACCTAGATGCTATGATGATGTTGATATCCTACCTTGGCAAGTAGGATGCCCTCCTTTTGGTGTACACGGCTGACACCGGATTCCATGTTTAGCTCACATGGTATAATATCAGTAATGGCAAAGTTTCCCAAATGTAAAATGAGCAATGGAAGTAAGAAGATGAACACTAACTAGGACTACTTAAGAGATATTGCTTAGTGTAGGTAAGGGGATGGGACTCTACCTATACATTGCACAAATAGGTCTTGAAGGGTATTCTAGGTTGAGTACTTTATGTTTGTGTATGTGTGTGTGTGTATATATATATTATTCATGATATTATGGTGTTAATATACTTGTTATAATGATATACATAGTGTTGGTCTTATTGGGTCTACATGATGAAGGTCTTAGTTTGTATGCATGTTGTTGGCTATACTTGTCATGTTGATGTATGAAGTAAGTGGTAATGCTTGTGATCTCCTTATTGGTTTAATTGGTATGTGTGAGGTTATGGGGCTTCACATATACATTGTACTAGTAGGCTTATATTGGGGTTATGAGTAAGGTCTTATGATATATTGATTAAATGAACTCTAAATATGCATTATTGACTATGGTTTCATTCTAGTGATATTTATAATATAGACTTGTTTGTTGTCTTGAGATGTGCATAAAGACAAAATGAATTATGACTATGATGTGATAAATGAATTAGTTCTTATATGAAGTCTATGAAGTATTTTGGTCTTATGTTTAAGGTTAAATACATGTGTTATATCTTATTGAATATGATGTGCCTAAGTCTAGGGTGACTTCATAGGTAAACTTTGTGTGAATGGTATTATGGGATACTACTTGAACTTTGCACTAGTATGACTTGGGGTTGTCTTAAGTGATGGTGCTTATGTGAAAGATGTGTTTCATGATATCTTATGTCCTTATTAATGTATATGCTTGGATTTATGAAGGTTGTATGAACGTTCATCTTGATGACCTTAAAGTGATACTTTGGTATGAATGGTGGAATGGAACATTATTCATGCATTGCTCTAAGTATTACTTAAGGGTTGCTTAAGGTAAAGGAGTCAAGGTAAAAAGGAAGGGTAATGCTAGGGAGATATTGAATGTGTCTTAAATGTTATAAATGGCTTTATGTGTTGTTGTGAATGACATCCATGTCTAATATAATATATGTGAATTATATTGTGCTTAATTTTCTCGAATGCTTATGAAATTTCTCTAAAAGATATGATGCGTTGTTTCTAACTAAATGTCCTCTTTAAAGCATGTTTTTACATGGTTATTAAACTTAGTGCATTTTTCTACGAATACAATTTTTTCTTTATCTTTTTACACCAAGTGTAGGTGGTGATGGATAGAGGAAATTTCCTAGAATGAAGAGCTTGGATTACAATTCCCAAGTTCAAGTGTGTCCTTAATGATTCAAGGACCTTCACGTCAAGATTTTAAATTAAGTTCATGTAATAGTATAGAATATTATTTTTTATTGTTAAGGGTCGTGTCCCTATTCTATTGGAGTCGTGTCTACGATGGTAAGATGAGGCGCATTGTCCTAAATATGTACTTATGGTTTTTAAATGGAGTGGCTTTTTTAGTATTTTGTAATGCTATGAAAAAGTTTTAAATATTCCGCTAATTTTATGGCAATGCGATGAATGAATGCTAAGGAATCATATAAGTTCTTCGAGAGATCAAGTACACCGTGTTACTTCTAGGGGGTACATCCCGGTCGTGAAAAACTTGGTATCATAGAATGAGTTTATAAAAGTGGTTTTAGGGTGGAAAGTCTCATAATGCTACGTCTAGTAGAGTCTTTTTCATCGGTGTGAGTCGGGAAACATATATGTGCGAGAGGCTATAGGATTATAGAAGTTTAACTTTCTTCATTACTCTTGTGTCATGCCATAAATCTTACTATATATGATCTCTCTCTGATTTCCCTTGTCCAGTGGTCTTCTAGATGTGATTGCTTGGAAGGGGTGATGTCTCAATGCTTGAGGGAGAAAGAGGTGAGTTTTGATGCTTATTATGGTTTTGTGACTAGATGAGTATATGTGAAGATGGATTTGGAAGATTTTAATGTGATGCCAGTTATGGCTATATGCGACCTATGAGATTTGAGGTATTATGTTGAGAAGTTATGTTGTTATGTAGTTCTAGTATGATAAAAGTTTTTATGGTTGAATGAAGTCCTTTTTGGAATGCTGGGTTACTTTATGGTTATGTGCAATGATATTAGAAAGTTATGGTTTAGACTTGAGGAGTTTTGAAGGAATGTGATATGTATGTAGCAAGAGTTGAAAGTTGTCCTTTTTATATGAGTAATGTTTCATAGTTGTCCTTGTGTTGGATTCGAGTTCTTGTATAGGCTTACTCCTAAAAAGGGAAGATAGTGTGTTTTACCCTTATAAGGTAATTGTGTAGTATGTTAGTTAATGGGATAACCCATATGACTAGTTGATTAGTTCTTATATGAGCCTATCCTAAGAGTGGGAAAAGGGGAAGAAGGGGTTCTATTCCATAAATTGGGATTATGTTTTACTCTAAGGTTGACTTGGAGGGTAGTATGTACCCCTTAATTCATAGGGAAAAGAAGAGAATAGATGTTGACTAACTTTAAAGAGGTTAGTTGTCTTTTAAAATTGATATTAAGTATGATCATTTGGGAAAAGTGCTTAGATTGTACCTAGGCATCATTGGTTGTAAGATTCCACCAAAAGTGATCATAAGGGTTGAAATGGCCTAGAAGTTATCTTGCTCTAGTAATGGAAGAAAAGAGAGAGACTTCTATGGACAAATCTCTTCTAAGTTTCCCCTATGAAATTACCTAGAGAGGATGGTTACCCTAAGTCTCTAGAAAAGTGGAAGTGGAGCTTAAGAGTTCCAATATGTGTTTTATGACTTGTTAGAATATGGGATTTCTATAGTCCTAAGTTAGAGGGAGATTCTCTAAAGGCTATTGATGAACTACCTAAGGTGATGAACCTTGTAGGATTAAATCCGGAACAACTTAACTTGTTATGACTTGGTAGTAGAATTTGATGAAACTATGGAGTTACCCTTGCTATTCATGAAGTAGTTAAGGCCTCATGTGGTTAATAGTGTCACCCAACTTGAATTCTAATGAGTTTTCTTTGGGTGATGGACTTGGAGGAATAGTGGTTCTTGAGTAGTACCTATTGAAGATTAAATTGGTTAGCTCCTTCTTATGTAGGTAGGAGTGAAATCCTCAATGATGTAAAATCATATTATGTGAGGAGTATGGAGGTTTATATTGACTTGCTTCAACCTTAGTATTTAAGGACATGATGTGATGAAGATTTGATTAAGCTCACCCCAAGTGGGGGATATTGTGCCTAGATGGTGAGGTTTTGAGTGCCCTTAATGTTCCTACATTTAGTTTCACTTAACGTCTCTAGGTTAAGAATCACTTTGAGTGATTTATATGAAGCGAGTGACTTAGATACTCATATTTGAATTATTTGAAATCTCACCTAAGGGAGTATGAGTGAAGATTTGGTGATAAATTATTCCTCCTTTAGAGTGGAATGAGGTGATGTTAAAAAGGGTGTGGATAAATTTGATCCCAAGAGGAGGATTTGAGGCTTGACTTGAAGGGTTGGTAAGTTAAAGTTCTCTTGGATGAGATGAGTTCTCTTTGATGGGTTTACCCTAAGTGGGGGATGATGAGTTGAGTAGTAAGGTTGTTGATATCCCTGTCTTTTCCTTCTATTCTTACTCAAGCTTGTTCCTAGTAGCTTGTCCATGTTAAGGAGTCTTGCATATGAGTGTAACTTACATGTTCTTCATATGTTATGCATGTCTTAGATTACACGATGTTATGCAAGTTTTGAAAGATTCTTATTGCATGAAAAGGAATTTTTGATAAATTGCATATTTCTCATGTTGTTGTTCATCTTAATATGGTAAATGTACATTTGACTTCATGAGATAGTTTGATGAACATGCTTGATAATACTTTTGATGTGAGGTTATTTTGGCCCCACATTGAGATGTTGAGTTTTCTTCAAACAAGCAAAGATAAATTTCCTTTAAGAATATGTGATTTTATGATTTGGAAAGTGTTAATATTGGGTCACTCTCGAGAAGTGATGGTGCATCTAGTCAATATTATTAATGTGTGCCTCTAAATGGTAATAATTTCCCTAAATGTTGCATGCTCATGAAAATTATTGTGTGAACGAAATTGAAATGTTGTGAAATAACTTCCTAATGTTGTGATGTGTTTGGTGTGATGTGATCTACCATTTGACTTCATGAGGAAGGGAGTATGAGTATACTTTGGTTAGAAGTTGAGAATTTCTCCTTAAAGTGAATTGACCTTTGTGAAATGCTTGTATATGAACTTTATGATGACATGTGAGTATGCTAAGGAGAAGGAAATTCCTCCTTGAACATAACTAAACACGATGATGTTATGCATGTCCTTGATGGTATTATGTCGAAATGATAAAGATTTTGTTGATCTACATTACTCATGATTTATGTGCATTTAGTATGAGTTACTTATTTGCCTTATGAGTGATAAAGATTTTGTTGATCTACATTACTGTAGATGTGATTGCTTGGAAGGGGTTATATTTCAAGGCTTTGGGGAGAAGAAATTGAGTTTTTATGCTTATTATGGTGTTGTGACTATATGAGTATATGTGAAGGTGGACTTAGAAGATTTTGATGTGATGCCAACTATGGTTAGTGTGTGGTTAATGAGATTTGAGGCATTATAATGGAAAGTTGTATTGCGATATAGTAATAACATGATGAGATTTGTTATGGTTGAATGAAGTCTGTGTTGGGATAATGAGTTACTTTATGGTTATGTGGAATGATAGTACAAATCTATGGCATAGACTTGAGGAAGTTTTGGAGTAATATGGTAAAGGGTGAGAGTTGAAAGTTGCTCTTTTGTATGAATAATACTTCATGGTTGTCCTTGTGCCGATTGGAGTTCTTGTGTAGGCTTACTCCTAAGAAGGGAAGATAGTGTGTTTACCTTGTAAGTTAATTGTGAAGTGTGCTAGTTAATGTGAGAACCTGTAGGACTAATTGATTTGCTTCCATATGAACCTACCCCAAGAGTGGAAAGAGGGAAGAAGGGGCTTTATTCCATGAGTTGGGATTGTGTTTTGCTCTACGGTTGACTTGGAGGGTTGCATGTACCCCTTATTTCATGGGAAGGAGAAGATAATAGATGTTGACCAACTTTAAGGGGGCTAGTTGTCTTTTAATAATGATCTTAAGTATGGTCATTTGAAGAGAGTGCTTAGATAATACCTAGGCATGGTTGGTTGGAAAATTCTACCAAAGTGATGATAAGGGTATGATGTGACAACGAGTTGATTAAGCTCACCCCAAGTTGGGGATAATGTGCCTTGATGGTAAGGTTTTGAGTGCCCTTAATATTCCTACATTGAGCTTTCTTGAGTTTTTTTATGTTGAGAACCACTTTGGGTGATGTCTATGAAGTTGAGTGACTTAGATACTCATTTTGGATTACTTGAAATCCTCACCTAATGGAGTGTAGTGAAGATTTAGTAGGAAATGGTTCCTCCATTAGAGTGGAATGAGGTAATGCTTAAAAGAGTTTGCATAAACTTGATCCCAAGAGGGGGATGTTGTGCTTGATTAGTAAGGTTGGTAAGTTAAAGTTCTCTAGGATGAGATCGGCTACTCTTAGATGGGTTTACCCCAAGTGGGCGATGATGAGTCGAGTAGTAAGGTTGTTGATATGCCTTTCTTTAACTTCTATTCTTACTCAAGCTTGAGACCAAAGAGTTCCTGGAACCTTGTTTATGTTTTGGAGTCTTGCATATAAGTATAAGTTGTATGTTCTCCATAAGTTATGCATGTCCTAGATGACACTATGTTATGCATGTTTTGAAGATTCTTATTACGTGTAATTGGATTTTCGATAAATTACATGTTTCTCATGAGGTGGTTTAATGAACATGCTTCATTACACTTTTGATGTAAGGGTATTTTGTCCCCTTAATTAGGTGTTAATCTTTCTTAAAATGAGAAAAGATGAGTTCCCTTAAGAATAGGTGATTTTGTGTTGTTTGGAAGTGCTGACATAGGCACACTCTTAAGGAGTGATGGTGTAACTAGCCAATATTATTGATGTGTGCCTATGAGTTACAATACCTTCCCTAAATTATGCATGTTCATGAAAACTAGTGTTATGCAATAAATTGAAATTTTTGTGAGATAACTTCCTAATGTTGTGATGTGGTTGGTATGATATGCCATTTTTACTTCACGAAGAAGGAAGTATGAGCTTGCTTTGGTTAAAAGTTGAGAATTTCTTCTTAAATGAATTGACCTTTGTGAAATGCTTACACATGAGCTTTATGATTCCATGTGTGTATCTTGTACTTGAAGAAGGTAGTCCCACCTTGAACATAAAAAACATGGTAATGTCATGTATGTCCTTGATAGTATGATGTCTAAATGATAATATTTTTTGTTTATCTACACTACTCATGATTTATGTGTTTTTTGGGTATGAGTTACTTATTTACCTCATGAGTGATAATGTTGATCATGCCTATGTGTGATTTGAATGTTATTTCATATTGGACCCTATGATGAGATAAAAAGGGTAAAGATCATTTCATGATTAGGAGAAGGTAGTTCCTCCTATGAACATGACAAATATTTATGTGTTTGATGCATTATGAGTTGGTGGATGAAGTTTCTACTTTCTTGTGTTACATTGAGTGCATAATGATATGAAGTTGGTATTACTTGTAACTTTGGTACATTGACTATTATGTTGCATTAATGTAGTGTGTTGTGAGCTTCTAGTTGGGTCATTGAGTGTTTGAAAGTGTTTTAAGTGTCACTCGAGAATGAATGTTCCCAAGTGGGGGATATTGTAAGGATCCTAAAAATGAGATAGGATTAACTAGATCCTCAAATGAGTTTAATGAGTTGATAAATTTTTTATAAGGTGAGAAACAGATTTTATAGTTGGTTTAAATAGTGTCAAGGTCAAATGTCCAAGGACAACCAAGACGTCTGGAAACTAGTCGTTTGTGTGCTAGTGTTGTAACATTTTGAAATATCGAGGTCATGTGATAAGACTTAAATGAACTCCTTAGGAATCTAAACCAGTGTTCCTAGCCAATTAGGCATATTTAGAGTCTTTGAAGTGGTGTTTGGAACCGAAACTCTTAAACGTCCGGCAAATTGGTTTATAAGAGGGCTAGAGTGTCCTTTTTGAGTTAACCTAGTTAAAGAGTCGGAATTTGGTAAACGGTTGTAACTATAGGTGTAAAATATTGTGTGGGATAGTATCATGTTGGAAAAGACAGGGGACGACTCCCCAAGGACCAAACAAGGACCCTCGAGGAGGACGCTTAAAGCAGCAGGGCATGACGGACCCCATGATGGGGTGTCACAGGCGCGACGGGGCGTCGAGTCCTTCGTCGTGCCAGCCTTAGCACTTGGACTTTTCCTCCACCTGCACAAGTCTCTGACAAGCGTGACGGATGTGCAGGACGGAGGGAAGCCAGTTCGTCACGGCCACGACGGTCCGTCGTCGTGGAACCGTCGTGCGCTTGGGGAGAAAGCCTCCGCCTGCACAAGTCTCTGACCAACGTGACGGATGTGCAGGACGGAGGGATGTCAGTCCGTCACGCCCACGATGGACCGTCGTCGGGGATCCGTCGTGGAAGGTCTGTGGCAGTTTCGGAAAAGTTAGTTTTAGTTAGTTAATTCATTAATTGACTTAGGGGTAATTAGGGGTTTAAGAGAGACTAATTAAGTGACTTAAGACCCTACTATAAATACCCCAACCCTCATTAGCCTAATCATTCTCTCAAAAACAAAACTCTCTTCCTTCTCTCTACTTTCTCTCTCTATTGGAAGACTCCATTGGAGATCAACTTGGGGAGATCATTGGGGGTTGATTTAGCACGAAATTCACCATCAAAACGTCATCAAACCTTAAGGTATGGGATCTAATTCACCTTTGAGATTCTTTCCTCAAAGGGTTCCTTCAAAGCTTTTTCCAAAAAGTTAAGTTTCTTATGGGTTTCATCCAAATCCGAATTTGATCATGTGAATTGAGTTAATTATGTATTCTTTGGGTTAGAATGAGTAGATTATCATGAATTGTAACTTGATTATGGTGAATGGAAGTAGTTTGATCTAGATTGTGGGTGATGACCCCTAACCCTTAACCCTAAATGTTGAATTGATATGGATTAGGTTGAGTTTGATAGAATTGATCTCATAATTAGTTAAATGGTCTTTAATGATTGTTATTGCATTGATTATGGATCTATTATGATGAATTGAAGTTCTTCACACCTATGTTCTTGAATATTGAATCTAAGTTAAAAAGATACACTTGAGATCATGTTACTAAGCTTTGATGTAGTATTGCTTCATAGTATAGTGCTTCTCCTTGATTAGTTCTTGTGATTTATTATTGAATTACATCGATGTGATGATCTAAGATTGGTTGATCTATGGGTTGATGGTAAGGCCCTTTATTGATGGACTAGGGAGGAGTATTGGTAAGTCTTGATGATCCTAGCCTTTACTTCAAATTATGGTTAATTATCATCAAGTGATAATGTTATGTTGAAGTATGCTGTGATTGATGTGATAAGTTGATATGGTACATGAACTTATATGCTTAGGTTGGTTGTGAGGTTGCTAGGTGTAATGTAATATAGGGAAGTTGTACGATGTGCCCTATTATGATGAGATGTACGAGGGTTGACTTCACCTAAATGGATTGTTATGAAAGGACTAATTCTCATACAATTCTTATTTGAGCTATAATGATGATATACAAGGGATTGACCCTTCTATCTAATTAAATTGAGAATATTAATAAAGATTAAAGGCTTCTCTACAAAAAGGGAACTTAGCTTAGCACCGAGTGAGCTTGTATGTGAGGGGTGACACTTTCTTGTAAGAAGGAAGGCAGGGTTCATTACGGTCCTCATAGGGTGGATAGCCTCATGACCCGAGTAGGGTGTAGAGTTGATATGTCCGTGGTTCTTTTCCCCAAGCTCCATTAACTATGTTGCCACCATAGGATACTAGCTAGTGGATCCACCTAGATAGCTATGTTCACGTTAGGTTCTACCTTGGCAGGTAGACCACCTTCCATCGGTGTAAGGTTTCATGACACCGGATTCCACATTCGATTATGTGGTCTATGTCGGTTAAGGCAAATGTTCCCTAAACTAAAATGAATGAATAAGATATAGGCTAATCAAAGTAACTTGAGGGGTTGGCTATAGCTTAGGTAGGGGTATGGGACTCTACCTACGCCTTGCACTAGTTTGCCTTGATAGGAACTTTGAGAGGTCAATATTATGCATGTAAAGCGATGGTATGATGTAAATGGTTTGTATGTTGAGTAACATGCTTATGAATATAATGTTGTTGTCTTTGCTCAAAGAAGGATGTATCATGACATGAAGAGTATGTTGGTAAGTAAATTGCTAATTGTAGTCTTGGTAGGTTACTTGATTGAGTAGGAGATATGGTAATTTTACTTGATCATTGCACTTGTGACTTATTGAAGGTTATCATTAGTATGCTTTGCTTTGCTATGGTTTAATTGCATATGTAGTCTATTATGTTTTCATAAATGTCCCTTTCTAAATATATTTGATTGGTAATTGTATATGAGATTCCATACTTAGTACATGTGGAGTACTAATCCCTTTTCTTTCCCTTTTCCCAAACATTTTAGGTTCGGGTCGTTGAGCTTGATCCAAATTGCTAGGAAGGAAGACTTGGGTATTTTGCCATCCAAGTGGTAGGTCCTCACTCTCTCGAGGACGTGGCCGATATCTCTCTTTTATGATGTGTAGTTACTATGATTCTATGTTGACTCTGTTATTCTCTTGAGACGATGTAGTAGACAGCCTATATGCGGCTTCTTTCATTTGATGTAGGGCTATGCCCAAGACTTATTGTAATCGATAGATGGTCTATGAGATGAGACGGTTTTATGACTATTATTTTCTAAATATATAAGTGTATGAAATAAAAGTAGAAGACTAAGTAATCTTCGTATATGAACAAGTCTATGTATACTTGATATATATAATGATGTGTATGTAGAGGTCTATGTAAACCTCCGAGTAGTTTTAGATAAAAAGTTTTTAATTCTTTCTGATTTTTAGTCGATGAATGCTATGACGAAGCTAAGAGGCTTGTCTTAGTCCTCCGAGAGGACGACGACGCCGGTTACGTCTAGGGGGTAAACCCGGATGTGACAAACTTGGTATCAGAGCATGAGGTTGAATATCCTTGATGTTAACGTCTCTCTCTCAACCACGTTATTTAAGTTTGTATTCATAATTGTGAAGCGCGCCACACTTATGAATAGGAACTTATTTGATGATTAGGAATCATTCTCATTGTTGGAAATCCATATCGTGCCCCTAGAATGTACGTCGTATATGCTTTCGCCTGAACCTTGTGTTTTAGTTATAGGAGATGAATACTAGAAGAAATACGGCTCGAAGACTTGAGGAAGAGATGGCTGCTGCGGGAATACCTCGTGACGAACCTGCTCCTCCTCTTGAAGAGGTTGCTATTGATGATCAGGTTCCTGCTGATCCTCCACCGATGACAGAAGCTCAGATGAGAGCTATTATTGCTCAAATAGCTCAAGCCATGACTACTCAAGCTCAAGCCGCAACAGTGCAAGCCCAAGCTATGACTGCCCAAGCCAATAGGGATTTGGCACCTAGAGTCCATGAACAGACTATGGCCTCCAGACTTAGGGATTTCACTCGAATGAATCCTCCTGTCTTTCATGGGTCGAAGGTTGATGAAGACCCTCAGGAATTTATTGATGAGGGTCATAAGATTTTGTGTGCTATGGGGCTGTCATCTAGCGAGAATGCCGAGTTGGCCTCATACCAACTCAAGGATGTCGCTCAGATATGGTATGCGCAATGGAAGGACAACAGGCCACTTGGAAGTGGGTTAGTGACGTGGGAGTTATTCAAAGGGGCCTTCATTGACCGGTTCTTCCCTAGAGAGATGAGGGAAACGAAGGTGGTGGAATTCATCAATCTCCGCCAAGGAACGATGAGTGTTCATGAGTATTCTCTGAAATTTACTCAATTGTCCAAATATTCTCCGTCTTTGGTCTCCGATCCTAGAGACGAAATGAGTCGATATGTGACAGGTATATCGGACGACTTACAAGAGGAGTGTCAATCGGCTATGCTACATGATAACATGAATATTGGTCGTCTCATGGTTCATGCAAGAAGGGTGGAGGAGGCTAGAGCAAAAAGGAAGGATAAGGATAAGGACTCAAGAAGGACAAGGTCTTATGAGAGTGAAACTGCTAAAGATAGGCTGGGAATTCAAGACAGGCCTAGATTCAAGAAGCGGTTCTCAAACCACGTTCCATCCAAATTTCCCAAGGTTAGGGATGGGAAGGTTCCTAGGCCAAGAGCTCAAAAAGGAAAAAAGTGGAAATTCGCCCAATAAGAATCCAACTTGTAAGGAATGTGGGAAGAAGTATTTAGGAGTTTGCCTCCTAGGTTCGGACAAGTGCTTTGGTTGTGGAAAGATTGGTCACAAGGTGCGGGATTGTCCAAATGCTAAGGGACAAGAGAGGGGTGGTCAGTCAAGTGGTTCAAATGATGTTCCCAAAAAGAACCGTCTTTATGCTCTTCGTACTAGAGATGACCAAGAGGCCTCTCCCGATGTGGTGACTGGTATGTTACAAATCTTTACCATTGATGTGTATGCATTACTTGATCCGGGTGCTACTTTGTCTTTCGTTACTCCATTGGTAGCTAAGAAATTTAGTACATTACCCGAAGTTTTGCATGAACCTATTTTGGTGTCTACTCCGGTGGGTGAGTCAGTGGTAGCAAAAAGGGTCTATCGAAATTGTCCTATTTCAATGCCTCATAGAGTTTCTCATATTGATCTAGTTGAGCTAGACATGTTTGATTTTGATGTCATATTAGGTATGGACTGGTTGCATGCTAGTTTCGCTTCCATCGATTGTAGGACCAAAATTGTGAGGTTTTGTTTCCCAAATGAACCCGTTATAGAATGGAAGGGTGGAAATTCTCTTCCTAGAGGTCGTTTCATAACATGCCTAAAGGAGTGTAAAATGATCTCGAAGTGGTGTCTCTACCATATTGTGAGAGTCCAAGAATTGGATTCTGAAGTTGCTCCTATAGAGTCAGTCCCCGTGGTGAGTGAATTTACGGAGGTCTTTCCTGATGACCTTCCTGGCATTCCTCCCGAACGGGAAATCGATTTCGGTATCGATTTGCTACCGGAAACAAATCCTATCTCTATTCCTCCTTATAGAATGGCTCCGGCCGAGTTAAAGGAAATGAAGGCACAACTTAAAGATTTGCTAGACAAGGGCTTTATAAGGCCTAGCATTTCTCCATGGGGTGCTCCGGTCTTGTTCGTGAAAAAGAAAGATGGGTCCTTGAGGATGTGTATTGACTACCGACAACTCAACAAGGTTACCATCAAGAACAAGTATCCTCTTCCTCGTATTGATGATTTATTTGATCAACTCCAAGGAGAGACTTACTTCTCAAAGATTGATTTGAGGTCCGGGTACCACCAGCTTAGAGTGAGAAATGAAGATATTCCAAAGACAGCTTTTCGGACTCGATATGGGCATTATGAGTTCGTGGTTATGTCCTTTGGTCTCACAAATGCTCCGGCGGCGTTTATGGATCTGATGAACAGGGTGTTTCGAAATTACCTTGATTCATTTGTTATTGTATTTATCGATGATATCTTGGTGTATTCGAAAAATGAGGTTGACCACATGGATCATCTAAGAGTAGTATTGCAAACCCTTAGGGAACATAAATTGTTCGCCAAGTATAGCAAGTGCAAGTTTTGGCTGAGGTCGGTGGCATTTCTTGGGCACATCATCTCTAGTGAGGGAGTTGAGGTAGACCCAAGGAAGACAGATGCGGTAAAAAACTGGCCTAGACCCTTGACCCCAACTGACATTAGGAGTTTCTTGGGTCTAGCGGGTTATTATCGAAGGTTCGTAGAAGGCTTTTCATCCATTGCATCTCCTTTGACTTCATTGACTCAAAAAGGTAAAAAGTTTGAATGGTCAGAGGCATGCGAGAAGAGTTTTCAATTATTGAAGGATAGGCTTACTTCCGCTCCGGTGTTAACTTTACCGGAAGGATCTAAAGGGTTCATTGTGTATTGTGATGCATCCCGCGTAGGTTTGGGGTGTGTGCTTATGCAAAATGGGAAGGTGATTGCCTATGCTTCGCGGCAACTTAAGGTGCATGAGAGAAATTATCCTACTCATGACCTTGAGTTAGCGGCCGTGGTGTTTGCTTTAAAAATATGGAGGCACTACTTGTATGGTGTTCATGTGGATGTTTTCACTGATCATAAGAGCCTTCAATATGTGTTTACCCAAAAAGATTTGAATCTTCGACAAAGAAAGTGGTTAGAGTTGTTGAAAGATTATGATATGAGTGTCCTATATCATCCCGACAAGGCAAATGTGGTGGCGGATGCTTTAAGTCGTATGACTATGGGCAGTGTGTCTCATATCGAAGAAGACAAGAAAGATCTAGTAAAAGATGTTCATCGTTTGACTAGATTGGGAGTGTGATTGGCGAGTTCGCTAAATGGAGGTGCCACGATTCATCATAGCTCCGAGTCATCATTAGTGGTTGAGGTAAAGTTCAAACAACACCTTGATCAACTATTGATGGAGTTAAAGGAATCGATTCTTGGCAAGACGAACGAATCATTCTCCTTAGGAGAAGACAGTGTTTTGAGGTATCAAGGGAGGTTGTGTGTTCCTAATGTGGATGGATTGAGTCGGATCCTTGATGAAGCCCATGGATCCCACTATTCCATCCATCCTGGTTCTACAAAGATGTATCATGACCTTCGAGAAATATATTGGTGGGAAGGTTTGAAGAAGGACATAGCGGAATTTGTTGCTAAATGTCCGAATTGTCAACAAGTTAAGGCAGAACATCAAAATCCAGGTGGCTTACTACAGGAGATCCAAATTCCTACTTGGAAGTGGGAAGACATTAATATGGATTTCGTAGTAGGGTTGCCTCGGACTCAAAAGTCATTTGATTCTATATGGGTGATTGTTGATAGATTGACTAAGTCCGCTCACTCTATCCCCGTCAAATCTACGTATTCGGCGGAAGATTATGCGAAGATTTTCATAGATGAGATTGTGTGTCGTCATGGTATTCCGTTATCCATCATTTCGGATAGAGGTGCACAATTCACATCTAGATTTTGGAAGTCGTTTCAAAAAGGTTTGGGTACTAAAGTGAAATTAAGTACCGCCTTCCATCCTCAAACGGATGGTCAAGCGGAACGCACGATTCAGACTCTTGAGGATATGCTTAGAGCTTGCATCGTTGATTTTAAAGGGAGTTGGGATAAGCATTTGCCGTTGGTGGAGTTTGCATATAATAATAGTTTCCATCCGTCCATCTCCATGGCCCCCTATGAAGCCTTGTATGGAAGGAGGTGTAGGTCTCCTATAGGATGGTTTGAAGTAGGTGAGTCATCGATATTCGGTCCCGACTTGATTTACAAGACATTGGAGAATGTACGTATCATAAGAAATAGGTTGCAAACAGCCTATAGTCGACAAAAGTCCTATGCCGATAATAGAAGAAGGGACTTGGAGTTTGAAGAGGGTGATAGGGTGTATTTAAAAATCTCACCTATGAAGGGTGTGGTAAGATTTGGCAAGAAAGGGAAGTTGAGCCCTCGATATGTAGGCCCTTATGAGATTTTAGAAAGGGTTGGTAAAGTTGCCTATCGTTTAAGATTACCTGATGAGCTAGCTTTGGTTCATCCGGTTTTCCATGTCTCCATGTTAAAGAAGTGTGTCGGAAATCCCGAGTAAATTCTTCCTCTTGAAGGCCTCGGAGTCAAGGATAACCTCTCTTATGAGGAGGTTCCGATTCAAATCCTTGATAGGCAAGTGAAAAGGTTGAGGAACAAAGAGGTGGTTTCCGTAAAGGTGCTATGGAGGAACCACCTAGTTGAGGGTGCAACATGGGAGGCGGAGGCCGACATGAAAACCTGTTATCCTCATCTTTTTGATGTTTAAGGTTAGTATCTCTCTCTAATGATATAAATACGTTAGATATTGTGAATCTCTGTTGTTTTTGTGAAACTTTGCAAAACTCCTAGTTTTGGAGACTTCTAAAATGGAGTCACTTTAAGGTGACCTTAGATAAATTTGGAAGTTTTCTTGCTTCTTGCATAATTGAGTCAATTTTTGTGCTTTAGGGATGGTTAATCCTCGCTGATATTGTATTGAGCATATTGATAAAATGAACTTTGTACTATTTGAATTGAGTGACAAATGATTGAGCTCATGCCCGTATGAAAAGGAGAAAAACCTCATGAGGAAATGTTGAGATCATGTATGGTAAATTGATGTTTTGAAGTATTTTTATGAAATAATATAGTTCATGCTAACTAAATATTGTGAATTGGTTGAGCTGCTAGTCTTGAGTCTACTCCCACATTTTTAGAGTGTTTGGTGTCATTCGGGGATGAATGTTCCTAAGGGGGGGATAATGTAACATTTTGAAATATCGAGGTCATGTGATAAGACTTAAATGAACTCCTTAGGAATCTAAACCAGTGTTCCTAGCCAATTAGGCATATTTAGAGTCTTTGAAGTGGTGTTTGGAACCGAAACTCTTAAACGTCCGGCAAATTGGTTCATAAGAGGGCTAGAGTGTCCTTTTTGAGTTAACCTAGTTAAAGAGTCGGAATTTGGTAAATGGTTGTAACTATAGGTGTAAAATATTGTGTGGGATAGTATCATGTTGGAAAAGTCAGGGGACGACTCCCCAAGGACCAAACAAGGACCCTCGAGGAGGACCCTTAAAGCAGCAGGGCATGACGGACCCCATGACGGGGCATCACAGGCGCGATGGGGCGTCGAGTCCTCCGTCGTGCCAGCCTTAGCGCTTGGACTTTTCCTCCGCCTGCACAAGTCTCTGACAAGCGTGACGGATGTGCAGGACGGAGGGAAGCCAATCCGTCACGGCCACAATGGTCCGTCGTCGTGGAACCGTCGTGCGCTTGGGGAGAAAGCCTCCGCCTACACAAGTCTCTGACCAACGTGACGGATGTGCAGGACGGAGGGATGTCAGTCCGTCACGCCCACGATGAACCGTCGTCGGGGATCCGTCGTGGAAGGTCTGTGGCAGTTTCAGAAAAGTTAGTTTTAGTTAGTTAATTAATTAATTGACTTAGGGGTAATTAGGGGTTTACGATAGACTAATTAAGTGACTTAAGACCCTACTATAAATACCCCAACCCTCATTAGCCTAATCATTCTCTCAAAAACAAAACTCTCTTCCTTCTCTCTACTTTCTCTCTCTATTGGAAGACTCCATTGGAGATCAACTTGGGGAGATCATTGGGGGTTGATTTAGCACGAAATTCACCATCAAAACGTCATCAAACCTTAAGGTATGGGATCTAATTCACCTTTGAGATTCTTTCCTCAAAGGGTTCCTTCAAAGTTTTTTCCAAAAAGTTAAGTTTCTTATGGGTTTCATCCAAATCCGAATTTGATCATGTGAATTGAGTTAATTATGTATTATTTGGGTTAGAATGAGTAGATTATCATGAATTGTAACTTGATTATGGTGAATGGAAGTAGTTTGATCTAGATTGTGGGTGATGACCCCTAACCCTTAACCCTAAATGTTGAATTGATATGGATTAGGTTGAGTTTGATAGAATTGATCTCATAATTAGTTAAATGGTCTTTAATGATTGTTATTGCATTGATTAGGGATCTATTATGATGAATTGAAGTTCTTCACACCTATGTTCTTGAATATTGAATCTAAGTTAAAAAGATACACTTGAGATCATGTGACTAAGCTTTGATGTAGTATTGCTTCATAGTATAGTGCTTCTCCTTGATTAGTTCTTGTGATTTATTATTGAATTACATCGATATGATGATCTAAGATTGGTTGATCTATGGGTTGATGGTAAGGCCCTTTATTGATGGACTAGGGAGGAGTATTGGTAAGTCTTGATGATCCTAGCCTTTACTTCAAATTATGGTTAATTATCATCAAGTGATAATGTTATGTTGAAGTATGCTGTGATTGATGTGATAAGTTGATATGGTACATGAACTTATATGCTTAGGTTGGTTGTGAGGTTGCTAGGTGTAATGTAATATAGGGAAGTTGTACGATGTGCCCTATTATGATGAGATGTACGAGGGTTGACTTCACCTAAATGGATTGTTATGAAAGGACTAATTCTCATACAATTCTTATTTGAGCTATAATGATGATATACAAGGGATTGACCCTTCTATCTAATTAAATTGAGAATATTAATAAAGATTAAAGGCTTCTCTACAAAAAGGGAACTTAGCTTAGCACCGAGTGAGCTTGTATGTGAGGGGTGACACTTTCTTGTAAGAAGGAAGGCAGGGTTCATTACGGTCCTCATAGGGTGGATAGCCTCATGACCCGAGTAGGGTGTAGAGTTGATATGTCCGTGGTTCTTTTCCCCAAGCTCCATTAACTATGTTGCCACCATAGGATACTAGCTAGTGGATCCACCTAGATAGCTATGTTCACGTTAGGTTCTACCTTGGCAGGTAGACCACCTTCCATCGGTGTAAGGTTTCATGACACCGGATTCCACATTCGATTATGTGGTCTATGTCGGTTAAGGCAAATGTTCCCTAAACTAAAATGAATGAATAAGATATAGGCTAATCAAAGTAACTTGAGGGGTTGGCTATAGCTTAGGTAGGGGTATGGGACTCTACCTACGCCTTGCACTAGTTTTCCTTGATAGGAACTTTGAGAGGTCAATATTATGCATGTAAAGCGATGGTATGATGTAAATGGTTTGTATGTTGAATAACATGCTTATGAATATAATGTTGTTGTCTTTGCTCAAAGAAGGATGTATCATGACATGAAGAGTATGTTGGTAAGTAAATTGCTAATTGTAGTCTTGGTAGGTTACTTGATTGAGTAGGAGATATGGTAATTTTACTTGATCATTGCACTTGTGACTTATTGAAGGTTATCATTAGTATGCTTTGCTTTGCTATGGTTTAATTGCATATGTAGTCTATTATGTTTTCATAAATGTCCCTTTCTAAATATATTTGATTGGTAATTGTATATGAGATTCCATACTTAGTACATGTGGAGTACTAATCCCTTTTCTTTCCCTTTTCCCAAACATTTTAGGTTCGGGTCGTTGAGCTTGATCCAAATTGCTAGGAAGGAAGACTTGGGTATTTTGCCATCCAAGTGGTAGGTCCTCACTCTCTCGAGGACGTGGCCGATATCTCTCTTTTATGATGTGTAGTTACTATGATTCTATGTTGACTCTGTTATTCTCTTGAGACGATGTAGTAGACAGCCTATATGCGGCTTCTTTCATTTGATGTAGGGCTATGCCCAAGACTTATTGTAATCGATAGATGGTTTATGAGATGAGACGGTTTTATGACTATTATTTTCTAAATATATAAGTGTATGAAATAAAAGTAGAAGACTAAGTAATCTTCGTATATGAACAAGTCTATGTATACTTGATATATATAATGATGTGTATGTAGAGGTCTATGTAAACCTCCGAGTAGTTTTAGATAAAAAGTTTTTAATTCTTTCTGATTTTTAGTCGATGAATGCTATGACGAAGCTAAGAGGCTTGTCTTAGTCCTCCGAGAGGACGACGACGCCGGTTACGTATAGGGGGTAAACCCGGATGTGACAAGTGTGTTCTACTATGTTTTCAATATTTTGAAGTGTCGTTTGGAGTCTAAAAAGATTGATGGTGACCCTATTACATATATGGTCGTTTGAGGGTCTAAATGTACAGGTACGACTCCCCAAGGACCACCCTAAGAATCCTTGAGGAGGACCCAAACGTTGGCCAAAAGCTGTCAAAACAACCTTGACTAACGACCCCAATCGACGCCCCATCAATTGATTGATGCCCCATAGAAAGAGAGTGTGGTTCCACACTTTGTCGTGGGAGCTTAGACCCCAAATTGAGGATCCTCAGTCACCATTGACGGATGACTAGGATGGGACTGTGAATCCACTGATGAATCGTCAATGGTGGCCGTCAATGGCCATCTAAACACTGACTACTCTCGGCCACTTAAGGGGTGAATTGGTAAATTCACCCCACGTTCTAATTAAATTGTGGACGGTTATTTTACCCATTTTAGGGTATTTCAAGATTATTAAAATATATAAACCGCAAATTAGAATTCATTATTCAAATTAAACCATTCCCTCCCAAAATAGATTCTCTCAAAACTCCATTGGAGGCCAAGCTCAAGATCAAGCTATGAGATGGGTTTTCAAATGATTTCTTCTTCAATTTTGGTGGGTCTTCAATATATTAGGTATGGTAACTCTTGATTCTTGAATAACCTTTTATTCAAGGAATTCTATCAAAGATTTTCCAAAGTGTTTCAATGATCAAATTTCCCAATTTCCAATCTAAACATGGGTTCATTGTCAAAGTGTTTTCAAAGTCATTTTAATGATGAATTAATGTTTCGTAAATGTTTTAAAGATGACTTTCTATGAAATTGCTTGAATAACCCAACTCCCTAAACTCTCAATTTTGCCTATAAAGTGGGTTTTATGATCTTGATTGGGTGTTAATGGAATTAAGCTTAGAGTGTAATGTATTATTTAATGTTATATCTATCTTTAGCTATTGATTATTAATTGTTGAGGATTGATATATTTTGATCATGACTTGGAGAATTGGTAAGTTAACCTATCTTCTTGTCTATAGTATTTGAATTGATGTTGTGTGGTTTAATCCACTTATGGTTGAGGTGTTTACATTTTGTCTATCTATACATGTTGTGATCATTTTCTTGAGGGCAATGGATGTAAAGTGAATTGTTATTATGATGAGCATGAGTATGAAGGTGTTCCGTGAAGGTTATGTATGTAGTCCTCAACGTTAGTATCATTATTAAGGTGTATTGATAATGTGAAGTATAAGGTGATTGAGATGTTAGGGTAAGGTATGGTATAAATGATTGGTCATGTTAAGTACTATTGTGGAATGACCCTTACCTATGTTATCCCTATGTGACCCCTATATGAATGTGTGATCTTTTACATGTTAGGAGTTGACTATTCAATGTTGAATGTGGTTATGTCTCCTATGATAAAGTGTGGGTGTGTTCTCTAGAATCCCTAAAGGCTTTATATGTCAATTGTTCATGACTTGTGAATATTGTAAATATTTTGGGATACCTAGAAGGTAAGTTCCATTAATGACAATTTTGTGTCTATTATGCAATTATGATGACCAATATGTACACACACTCCCCATGCATAATTATGAAAATGAAATGTATGTGGTGTCAATTAAAAGGATAATTCTCATATGCACCTTTACAACTTATTATGCATGAAAACTATATGACTAGCAAGGTACGTGTGTATCATAAAGGTGTTTATGTGAAAGGCTCTCACATATGTACACACACATGACTGTATGAATGAATAAGGTTAATGATAATCTAGTGAAAGTGAATCTCTTGAAAGGTTTCCGCAAAAGTACTCTAAACTAGACTATGTTATGAATGTTATGATTATGTGAAAGGACATCCTAACATAATGTAGGTTCTATGATGAAAGATCATTCTCATCTTAGCAAGCTTTGAGCTATATGATATATGAGGGAATTAAGTCCCTAAATCCTATTTTATGAATAATGTTAAGTAAAGGCTTAAAGATGTTTTATAAATGGAGTTTGACCTTAGCACTGAGTGAACATGATAATGAGATGGAGTCTTCCCACATGGGCTCCTTCTATGTTTAGCAAGTCCAGGTTCCCATGGATATGTGTTGTCTCATAAGAGTGAAGCCTTCTACTTTAGCAAGTCCGGATTTCTAGTAGCAATCTCCTTGTTCCTTAACTACGTGCCCTCGTAAGTACTAGATTAGTTGATCCACTTAGATAAATATTATGTATGTAGGTGCTACCTTGTCAAGTGGTACCCTCTCTTTTGGTGTGGGGGTAGAAAACTAGATTCTAGGTAGCTTACATGGTCTGTGTCGGTTATGGTAATGTGTCCTAAAAGTTAAGAAATGAACTAAGATAAGAATATGAACTCTTGTCATGATTTCCAGAAAAGTTGCTTAGTGTAGGTAGGACTATAGACCCTACTAATGCATTGCACAAATGGACTTTAAGGGAGGTTATGATTAGGTTCTTTTATGTAATAAGGAATATGGTTCATGTATGTTGATATGAATGCATCTTAAGGTTGATTTTACTTATGTCAAGGCATGAATTATGATTGTGCATGTGAATCACACTTATGGCTTCTTCACGGGTTTGCTTAGTATATGTGCAGATATGAGACTCCATGTGTACATTGCACAAGTAAGCTTGTGAAGGAGTTGTGAGGGTTGTTTACCTATGATATGAACTAAATGGGTTATGAGTAAGATGTAATGAATAAATGAGTTCGTATGTGACAATTAATGATGTATGTGGGTCTTATGTCTAGTGATAAATGAACATGTTATGGCTTGATGAATATGATGTGTCTTGTTTAGGGTGGCTTCCTAGGAATACTTGGTATGAGTAGTATTATGGAATGTTACTTGCACATTGAATGTTAAGTGGAATCTCATGTCTTTTTGAAATAGTACCTAACCTTTGGCATTAGTCACAACCCTTCACAAAAGCAATAAAATATTTAAATAGCGAGGGACAAAAGAAACGAGATTGTAGTATCTTATTAGCAATGCGCTGTCCTCCGTGGTGACCTCCTTATGGTCTAGCATGATAACTTTCGAGCACTTTGTGAATCTCAGACTACGGAATGCACCTTCTCACTACCCGGTCTACACCTAGCTTGAACAAGAATGGTTCATCCCAGATATAAAAGTTGGCATCATGATTGAGCTTTTTGTTTTGATAGGTGGTTGCACACGGAGGATACTATCCACTCACTATAAAATTCACAATGGATGCATACCATGGCACTTAGAGATATATCTTGCGCCATCCATTCTTCATCCGAAAACTCTTCCCGGATTCGCTCGCCTTCATTCACATGGGAAAAATCATGCAACCTAGACAAGTGATCCGCTATGTGATTTTTAGTACCTTACCTATATTTGGTCTCAAGGTCAAATTCTTGGAGAAGCAATATCCAACGAATCATCCTTGATTTCACATCTTCTTGTTGAATAGGTACCTAATAGATGTGTGGTAAGTAAAAGCAATCACTTTAGTACCTACCAAATACGATATGAACTTGTCGAAGGCGAACACTAGAGCTAGCATCTCCTTCTCAATCACTGTGTAATTAGCTTGTTTAGAACTGAGGGTATTGTTTGCATAATATATCAAGTGGAACACTTTATTCTTTCTTTATCCCAACAGTGAGTTCAAATAGTAATTCCCAATTAGGAGCAATTAAATTAAGAGCTTCAATTAAGTTCCTCTTCAACATCTCAAAAACTCTAAACACATTACATCAAAGTCAAACTTCACCTCCTTTTTCCAAAAGACTGCACATAGGTATTGCAATCTTTGAAAAATCCTTGATGAATCGCCGGTAGAAACCTGCATGACCAAGAAAATTACACACACCTTCTACAGAAATGGGAGGGGGCAATTTCTCAATAACTTCAACCTTGGTCATATCAACCTCCAACCCAGATTTAGACACCATGTTCCCCAACACTATACCCTCTTTAAGCAAAAAGTGATAAATTCTCCAATTTGTGGCCTACCATACTATCCGTTATATAAATAGGCAAATGCTCTTTTCCATTATGGATAGCAATAGTATGACCGATCATTGTGGGTATAATGGTAGATGCCCGGGACTGAGAGGAATCAGCAAAGAAAAGAAAAACTATCCCTTTGCAAGGCTGGAAGCTAAGCAAAGTCACGAAGCTGGCTGACTACGCTCGAGCAGAGCCCAGACCCGGAGGTGGTGGCTGAACTCGCCACTTTACCCTGTTTAGAATTAAGTTAGTGTCTTCAGATCTAGCAAGTATTTTATCAAGATTCCGTAGACTTACCTAAAAAGACTTCCCAAAGACAAAGAAATCGCCCATGAACACCTCTACAAAGTATTCCACCATATAATGAAAAATGGCCATCATACACCTTTGAAAAGTCGTTGATACATTGTAAAGTCCTAAAGGCATGTGCTTGAAAGCATATGTGCCATAATAACAAATGAACTGGTGTTTTCCTAATATTCGGGGGAACTCAAGATCTGGCTATAACCGGAATATCCATCTAAGAAACAATAGTACTCATGACCTACTAGTCGGTCAAGCATCTGATCAATGATGGGAACTGGGTAGTGATCTTTCAGGGTAGCGTCATTTAGTTTGTGGTAATCAATACATATTGTCCAACCGGTCACTGTTCTAGTAGGAATCAACTCATATTTTTCATTCCTTACCATTGTCATACCTCCCTTCTTGGGAACATATTGTACCGGACTTACCCACTTACTATTAGAGATTGGGTACACAATTCCAGCATCTACCCACTTTATGACTTCTTTTCTTACCAATTCTTTCATCACATGATTTAGTCGACGTTGATGTTGCGCATTGGGTTTGTGGTCCTCTTCCATGTAATTTTTGTGCATACATAACACCAGACTAATCCCTTGAACATCAGCCATTTTCCATCCCATTGCTTTCTTCCTTCGCTTAAAGATCCTCAATGGCGCATCAACCTGTTCATCAGATAATTCTACAGAAAGTATACCAGGAAAAGTTTCATTAGTACCCAAATAAGCATACCATAGGTGAGCTAGTAAAGTTTTGAGTTCCAAATGACAGGCTTTCTCTATCGATGGCTTTGGTGGGGGCCCAACTCGCGATCTAATGACTCCACTTGAGTCTACTAGTGCTAGATTCAAGCATGATTCAATCTCTTGAGCCTCAGTATCTTCATCAATCTCATGACCCACTGAAACGCTTTCTAGGGTATCGTCAAGCACAAATACTTGTGATTCTACACTTTGATAAATCACAGTAACATTAGACAACTCTTCTTAGGTAGAGGGCAATTTCAAAGGGCGGTAAACATCAAATAACCCAACCTTGTCATGAGCCATCATAGTTAGTTGACCAGATGATACATCAACTAATACCCTACCCGTTGCCAAAAAAGGTCATCCCAAAATGAATGGAACTGCAGGATCAGGTTCAAAATCTAAGACCACAAAAAGTCTACAGGAAAAATTAATTAACCTACTTGCACTAAGACATCTTCTACTATACCCTCAGGCCTAGAATTCGATCTATCAGCGAGTTGGAGTATAAAAATGTTTCTTTTATAACTACCCAACCCAAGCTTTAGATACAAATAGAAGGGCATCAAATTTATACATGCCCCCAGATCACACAACCCCAGGCATGAAAATTTTGCTCAACTATAATCTGCAGAGTAAAACTACCCGGATCTTTAAACTTTTTGGGTAGTCTATTTTTGATCCTTTAGTTTCACTCCTCAGTAAGTGTTACAGTTTCATACTCTGTGAGGCTCTTCTTGCTAGACACAATGTCCTTCACATATTTAGCATATTTTGGGATACCCTGCAAAATGTTAACCAAAGGTATATTAATGTGAACCTGTTTAAAGAGAGAGAGAAACTTACCGAAGCATTCATCTTCATTCTCCTTTTTGAGCCTTTGTGGGAATGCGGTGGTAATTTATTTTGAGAAACGGGTATCTCAAAATCGGAGATTTTTACTACCTCTTCCACTTTCTTCTCTTTAGTACTTAACTCAACATCTCTATTCTTTGGATCTAGTTCCTCTACTTGCAACCCACTTCTAGTACTTACCGCATGCAATCGCTTTGGGTTGGGCTCAGTATCACCGCACAACCCACCTTGGTGACGCAAGTTCAAAGAATTAGCCACTTGTAAACTTGTTTCTCTAAACTAATTTGGAACATCTGAATGTTTCTGATGTTGTCCCAAATTCAGTCATGAGCTTTTGGAGTAACTCTTCATTGGTCATCCCCCAATATGGTGCACTAGGATTTGACCCTTGGTTAGGATTGTAGTATTGTTTCCCAACCTCTTGAGAGTGGTATTGGTTAACCCCTGGCGCTTGATTTTTATTTTGGTTACCACGCCATGAGAAGTTATGATGGTTCCTCCAACTAGGGTTGTAAGTTTTGTTGAAATCCACCCCTTTGCGCATTACCCACATAGTTTACGGAATCCGGGTTTGCCTCACATTGCTCTGTTTCATGGGTGCCACTACCACATACCTCACACCAATTTTCTCCCAGTTTTACCATGTGTACCGGTGCCTGATTTAGAGCCATTTGTTTAAAACGTTAGTTCATGTTATGCTGTGTTGCATCTAATTTTGACAGTAACTTGGTCTACATCTAAGATCCCTGCAGCCTTTTGGGTTGTGGTTTTAGATATTTCCCTCTCATACCTTTGGTTCCCTTTATAAAGTTTATCGAGTAAGTCGAAGAACTCTTCACTTGTTATGGATAGGGCCTGTTCACCTGCTACACTATTAACAAGAACACGAGCATTATGTTCTAAACCCTCAAAGAAAGCATGAACAAGTACCACATTGGATTGCATGTGGTGTGGGCAAGCATTCAACATTTGTTTGAAACGCGCCCATGCTTGGTACATGTCTTCCCCTTGCTTTTGAGCAAATTTAATTATCTCACCCCTCAGCTTAGCGGTTTTTTTGGATGGAAAAAATTGAATCAAGAATTTCTTTGTGAGATCATCCCAAGTAGTGATGAGTCTGGTGGTGTAGAATCTAACCAACGATTTGCAGTTCCTAACATTGAGTATGGGAACAAGGTAAAACTCACATATTTCGATGAGACTCTAATTGGGATGTATGTATTGGTAATTTCTATGAATGTCCTAAGATGGATTTGAGGATCCTCATTGGGGAGACCAATGAATTGCCCATTACAATGGATGATCTATAGAATGCTCTACTTTAGTTCAAATCTACCCCTCCCCCCCCCCCCCCGGTGGACGTTTCCTGATACTAGATGATAAATTAGCGGTGAGTGGAACGACCACATCACGTACAAGCCTTGCTTGGATGATACGAACCACATGTGGTGCTCCTTGGTTATTCAAGTTCCCTATATCATTAGGGTTCCTTTGGTTTTCCACAATCTAATGGTTATTCAAGTTTCCTTGATTATCCCCATCATCGTTTCCCGCAAGACTTAACCCTAATTCTCCATGTCATCCCAGGTTAGCCACTTTCATTCATTGGCGTAAGACTCGTTCAGGTTCGTTGTAAGGTTCGACAAGATTTTCTTTCTAAGCTAAACTTATAGAACAAGTGCCTGAAATAAATAAGCTAAGATCAAGTAATTAATACCTGAATATACTAATTGTAGACTTAAAAGGATTGAATATAAATCAATTTCTAAGTCCCAGGCAGTGACACCAAAAACTTATTGATCCCCAATATACACGCAAGTGTACGTGGTCGCGTAAGTAATGTAGATTCATTATGAAACGAGTTATCATTCCCAAGGGACTTATGATCGATTTATACTTAGCACTTAATTCTACAACTAAAAATAAAAGTTAACTATTTATAATAGTGTGAAAAGTTGGAAACCAATCCCACTCAAATTAGGAATCTTATTTAACGTGTAAAAGCTGGAAAAGTCGGAAAAGTGTGGCGCGTCGCGTCTCCTTCGCGCCTAGCAGCGCGCCCAGAACTTCATTTTGTGGCGCGACGCACCTAGCTAGCAGCGCGCCAAGACAACTCCTCTGAACGCCAAGCTCTAGCGCGACGCGCCTCTTAGTACGCCACTTGTGTGCCATCAGTACTTCTGGGCTGGCGCGTCACGCCAAGCAGTACGTCCCAGAAGTCCTGCTGATCTTTGTGGGTTGGCGCGATGAGCCTCTCAGTACGCCAAGACTTGGGGTCTTCAGACTTGGTCAATTGCTGGCGCGTCTTTTCTCCTTCTTTCTTAATTCCAACTCCAATTCCTTCGAGAGTTCCTGAATCAACTAATCATGTGTGTAAGTGCACAATCATCACAAGTATAACACAAAATCAAGCTAATAGACTCAAGATCAGTCCTCAATTCAAGCACTTTATGGGCAGTTATTAACAACTTAGGCATATAAATATGCCTAAGATTAGCATGCTTCTATAAGAGTTTGAGACAGTGTTTTATGTCATGTGGCAGATTGGATGTACGCAAGTTTAATTAGTCAAGTAGAGGGATTGTGTTTTAGATTCTTTCAATAGCTCGTGGACAAAATTAATAACTTTCGTCAAGTTTAGGGATATCTTCAATACATTTCTTAAGAAAGGAAAAAAAAGAGTCAAAAAATTAAACACACGTGAACTATCATTTTTTGTAATGTTTCACATTTTGCTTATTAGTTGTTTTGTTTTTCTACCAGAATTATCATGTATATATGTATTAGGACACATATAGTTGAATAAATAATGAGAGTTAAAATAGAAGAAGGAAATAAACCATAGTTTATGACATAGGCAATGCTAACATGTATTTTAATGTATCGATTATAATAGTCCATATAAAAACAGACAATATTGATAATTGAGATGTGAAACTGAGCATGACAGTTTCAACATGATTTTGATCGTTAACTCAAATAAAAAGATTAGGTATGTATTCAAAAGTTTTATACTATATTATACACTATTTTTTGAGGTATGTATTTGGCATGAATGAAAATAGTATCCCTAGAAAGAATATTTTCCTCCGTATCAAACATCCTTCGCCTACATTTGACATGGAAGGTATTTAATTAGTGAACGTAGAAAAAGTAATTTAAAACATAAATAATATATAAGTGAAATATATAGAGATTGTCAAAAAAAATCATAGTTTTAAATATCTTTTCTTTCTATCTCTTTTTTATTAAAAAAAAAATAAGCTTTTAAATTGGGAAATTATTATAGTAATTCATCTTATTAAGAATAAAATAAAAATGTCAAAGACAACTAATTTCCAAAAAGAGATAGTATGAGAAGGAATTGGTCATCTTATTATTTAACAGTGATTTTTGTATCAAAAAAGGAATATTTACATTTGTTATGCATAATGCTATAAAGTAGATCCTGTTTGCCTTAAAGATTTTTTTCTCCTGCATTTAACTTATGGTCTTCTTGGTGTTTAGGAAGACATAATTAAGAGGAAAAGGCTGCAAAAACCCTACCTCTTTCTCACGCTTAGTCTATGACTAGGTGTTGCTTAATTGTATATTAAATGTTGATTTAATTTGGATTCAGCTATCTCTTTATGTTTTCATATATAATTTGAGGCTACAAGTTCTAATTTACCTCAAATCTCTAATGTTGCTCGTGAAAGGTCGTTTAGAGTGATAAGAGATGGTGAGACATGTCATATGGTTGTGCTCGAAAGAGAATCATATTGTTAAGTTCTATGGAGGCATCATCCATTCGAAGAGGCTATCTAGACACCAAGCATGACTTGCGAGTCCATTATCCTCACATGTTTGACTCTTCAAGTACTTTTTGACTCCTTACTTTTGAGGATGAATTTCCTATTAGTAGTTGATGTTGTAATGACCCTCTAGGTCATTTTTCCTGTTTTCCTATATTTTTAGCATTTAGAACCTTCATATAGTATCCCCAAGTTATTTATGACTTGTTAACACCGATAATTCGATCACGGGGTCAGTTGTTTGGTTTTCACGCAAGTTTTCCTGTTTTGGACCTTCTGAAGTTTGAACGGTTAACTTCAGTAAAAGTATTTGGTAAAGAACCCTGTAAAGTGATTCAAATGGTTTTGTTAGCTCGTTAACATCGATTTTGGTCTAGATGGACATTTGGTTCAGGTTTTGAGACTTTTAGGCTCATTTCAAACTATCTTATGGCATTTTCCTAAAAGCGAGTATTAGGTACGAGACTCACTTTTCATCGACATGACCTCTGTTGGAAGTTTCATTTATCCATTGAGTCCAACATGTTAAAATTTTGTATGGTTGCATTTTTCATTTATGTAGACGGGGTTTTCAATGAATTTTGAGCATTAGGGTTGTGCAAAAACTGATCCCACCGATAAACCGAACCGATAAAAGTGTTATTTGGTGTGTTGGGTTAATTTTTCTTCTTAAATTTTCTTTGTATTACAATTGTATAGTTCTTTTTTCATGATTGTTACTATCGTTTCTATTTTGAGCATTTGTAAAGTTACATTATTATATTTTCGAATCAAATTTTCAGAAAAGTCATATATTTATTTTATAAGTATTTTCTTATTGGTTAAACCGAAAATAGAACCGTTAAGTACCAAAACCGATAAGAAATATCTTATTGGTTTGATTATTGTTTAACATTTTTGAAAACCGAAAATCGATAACCAAATCAATAATACATAAAACCAAACTGAACTGACCGATGTGCACCCCTAACGACCATCCGTCGGGGCATATGTCTCAACTTAAAGTTAATTTGGTGTATTCTTTCTTAATGCATCAAGATTTTCTCCTTACGTCTACGTGCTTGGAGCTGTATTCGCTAGCGTAGCGTCACATTCATGAAGATCAGTTTCATGGTCTTCGCATTTCAGGGAATTGACTCTCGCAACCATGCTGAAGGATCGATGGACCCAAACAAAGATTGACCATCATGACCATGAATGTACGGGTCCTACAATCATGATGAGTAAGTGACTGACAACTATATTTTATTTTTGTAATTTTAGCATCATTTCCCCTCATAGTTCCTTCAAAGAAACTTATTGAAATCTCAAATGAAGGGGGAATCTATGGAATTGTTGGGTGTTGTTTGTAGATACTTTGAGGATGTTAAAATGGTCCTTATTCTTACGTTTAATCATTAATATATGGTGTAATTCATCATTTTAGGATTGTATCGGCTCTTGTTGATCTTTTTTTGTTAAATTATTTTTAGCTTCCACGTGCTCGGATTGTGTTCATTTTTAGATCAGAAGTTGCTTGAGCTGGATGGACCTAGAAATAGAACCAATTTTTTTATTCCTTGTATGGTTCCCACAATATCATTTAGACAAGATTTTCTATCAAGTTTGATTGTTGTGATTTGGGTGTCAAAATGAACGTATTAATGTCGGGATCACTATTTTGATAGTGTAGCATCATTTTGTGGATGCTCAGAAGGGAAAAATCAAGAGTTTAGAGATTTAAAGTGCTCATGTTCATGTTCTGTTTTGAGGTAGGCAAAAACTTAATATTCTTAGACCCTGGTTGTTGGTTGTTCTAGAATGGTGATTTTCTATGTGTTGGACTATTTTTTAGCATGATTACTTACTATTATCTTTATTGAATTGATTTAGTCTTATTTTTATTATATCGGGTAATGTTTTTGTTGAGCTTGATTAGTGTGATGTTATAATTGTTCTAATGAGTTGTAAATATGTTAAGCTAGCCTTAGTATTGATATTGTCGAGTTGTACTTTAGTTTTGGCTAGTGCATTCCTTAGATTTGACCTCAGTGGCCTGTGGCGTATGATTTTGAAAATGAGTTGGGTAGAGATATGACCTTCAAAGCCAGGTTGTGTCCTTCAGGTATCCCTATTAGTATGTGTGATTGGATAGATGTGGTGAGATGATTATCTAGCCTTAATGAGGACCCTACTGCTCTTAGTTTCACTGTTAACTCGAGGTGAGATTCTGAGACATATAGAGGCATTATTATTTCAATTTATGATTCCAAAATATGCTAAGATTTTGTAGGTAGATCCAATATGAGATTTTGAGAGATGCTAGGTCTCTCCATAGTCATCTAATGTTAGATTTTGGGATTAACTTGGTTTTGTAGCTACTTTGATGTAAGATTTCGAAGGATGCTACATTTATTTTGTGGTTATTTCAATGTAATATTCATGACTGTTTTCTTAGGGCAATTTTGATATAATATTCCAGGGTGGGATTGGATTCTCTTATGTCAGATTTTTGAGGATGCTCTCATTTTAGGTTTCGTATATATAGTTATTCTAATGTAAGATTCAAGAATATGCTAGATAATGTGTAGTTATTCTAATGTAAGGCTCTGGTAAAAGCCTATTTTTGTTGTGACCGACTCGATGTAAGAATTTGAGAAGGCGTGTGTCTTTTACTGAGTTGTTCCTTGTAGTGTTGCTCTTGCATGCACCCATTGGTCTTAAGGAGATTCAAACATATTATATTTGTGTGATTGTTACTGATCTACCTTTGTTTGTGTCTTCTAGGCTTATGGGGGTTCGATTAGGTTTTAGATATTTTTTACTGCTTCATTATATTTCTTAGTATCTCTACTGCGATTCATGTCTATCTATATCTTTACTACTGCCTATTACCATGTTATTAACTCGCTTGTTATTGTGCTATTGCAATCATGATCTCGGCCTGCCGATGATGTCTACTGATTACCCCTCATTTTGGTACTCATACTCCTACTTTCATATTTTTCCCTAATGCAGATCCAAGTTCTAGTTGACCACGTTGATTCTCATGTTGTTATAGCTAGTGTATTAGAGGTTAAGGGGGAGCTTGTTGGCATTCGTGGATGTCTCATATCCTTTTGTACACTTATGACTAGTTTTTTTGTATTCCGAGATAATGTGTGCTTTTTGTATGTGTGTAGTCATGTACTCGATCTTTTGTAGTATCTTTGTCTAGCATCCACTAGGTTTTGGGATGGACCATATATTGTATTTTGTCCTCGTTTGGGGTTTGTATATATAAATTGATCTTATTTCTACTATTTTCCCTTAGGGCATCTCCAACCCAAACATCAAATTTTACACCAAATTTGGTGTAATCAACACCAACTCACTGCACCAAATTTTACACCAAAAAAGAATTTTATTTTTCTCTCTTCATTATTATATTATTATTTCTTATTTCGTTTATATTTTATTATTTCATAAAATAAATTCTTTCTAAAACATTCACCATGTATAATTCATAATATATCCTTTTATAATCGTTTAATATAAAATTATTTTATTCCATAATTTTTTAAGTAATATAAATTGCTAGCAAATATTATACATTATACATGATAATGGATGATACAAATAAAAGTGAAATCATTAATGAAATACAATTAAATAAATATTACATAATTGAAAAAATTATTTAAATTTTTACACAAATATTCAACTTTCAAGACCACTACGATGCACCCATAAATGCTCTATTAATGCATTACGTAGTTCAAAATGAGCTTCTTTGTCCTTTATTTTTTTATATCGAGCTAGAAATTATTGAAATTGATAATTTTCTTCTATTGTCATTTCTACGGTCGGAGTTGGACCTTTCGACATATCTTAAAATGGTGCATTAAGATCACGTTCATCCTCAATTATCATATTGTGCATTATAATACATGAAGTTAATATATCATGTAACACTTCTTTTCTCCGAAAATGTTACGGTCCTGCAATAATTGCAAAATGAGATTGCGAAACTCCAAATGCAAGTTCAACACCTTTTCGACATGATTCTTGTTTCATTTTATAATTGCACAGTGTGACATTTATTTTTATCTACATTATATTATTTGTTTAAAAATTTATATGTTTGAATTTTTAATTTTTGTGAAGGTTAATTGTAGTTTATATAATTTATAGAAGAATTAACATAAATTATATTTTTTTTAGAAAGTCTGTCACAACCCAAAAATGGACGGGATGACACTCGTCTTATCCCACCAAGACCAGTCAGCCTAAACCTCAATAATTACAATAAAATTTTGAAATTATATAATAAACTCAAAATACCCCCAAAATCTGGTTGTCACGTGTACAAGCCTCTAAAGTTTTACAATTGAATAAAAAAAAATATAAGTCTCATATGACATTGTTTCTAGAGTAGAACAAAATCATAAATAGGAGTAAGAAGGTCTGCTGAGATGACAAACAACTACTTCACGAATCTCCAAGAAGCCCCGGAAAAGAAGAGAATATATCACAAAGTTCTGGGCTAGTAACCTACAAAAAAATTGTAGAAGCAAGGGGTGAGTACCAAATCACACGGTACTCAATAAGCAAACCTTCTAAACACAAGTTAAGGGAACATAATCAGGGTACTCCTTACACCCTAAGCTAACCTCCACAACTATAACCTACATAAAACTAGCTCAACCTAATATTTAACAATTTACAAGCACATATCTCAACGACAATATTCTAACAATCACATATCCTCATCAACAAGCTTCTTATTGATCAATCACAACTTCCACAAAAAGGGACTCACGCTATCAGCAACACAAGACCAAGTTCATCAATGATAAAAGTGTGCAATGCGATGAAATACAATGTCAAGTATAATGATGCAAGTCTGACCTAGTGATACACACCTGGTGTCTCTCAGTCCGGGACCCATGGGGGACATATCTGTCCATGTATCCATTGCGGCGTGCGATACGACCCCTAATAATAGTAACCATCGCGGCGCGTGATACGTCCCTCGATATATAGTATCCATCGCGGGATGCGATACGTCCCTCAAAATATAGTATCCATTGCGGTGTGCGATACGTCCCTAGAAATGGTACATCCTTTTTAACTTCTTATTCTTTCTTAATGTACATAACACTTGTCACAACCATGTCTCAGAATAATGCAAATGATATATTCACACAAATAATGAATAGATGACCATTTTCATAACAAGTCACAATTCACAACAATACAACTCTGATACAACATCAACAAATAAGTAATAAACCTCCAAATCATTCTCAAACATTATGCACCAACAATTTATCACATTACCTTTTTATAACCCTTTTTCATCATTAATATTATCAACATGAACAAGTCAAACCATCACCAATTCTCATTACTCCCAAACACATATTATAAGGAAATACACAAATTACATACACTAAACAAAGGTTTAGAAATCCACTTGCCTTAGCCATTCGAATAATCACTCCGGGACTTGAGTCTTCCCTTTCTGTTGAGCTTCCGAATCGATGCAATCTATTCAAGTATATATTCACAATAGAGTTTGGAAGTAACAACACCCACATTATTATGTGTTTAACCTTGATCTAAAATTCACCAAAATTTATAACAAAGTTCTTAATCTTGATGTCAATTAATATGTCAACTTGAATATTTACCAAATTTCAAGCCTAGGGTTAAGTTTAAATTTCTCAAATACCAAATCTTGTTCTAAGATCCCGAGACCAAAAACCTCAATTTATCAAAAAAAAATTGATAACCCAAAACTCCAAATAATGTGTTCAGTAACTCTAACAATAACAAAAAGACACTAACCAACAGAAACTAAACCTATTGTAAATTAATTACATATATAATCAATAATAATTGATTGATTGTATATAAGTTATAATCACCATTAGTCAATTACTGCATATAATAAATAACAACCAATAACAATGTAATTGAATCATTCCCTTTCTATTAAAAATATATAAATAAACTAAATTGGGCGCACATACTACAATTCCAAATAATTGGCTCTATTAATTAGGAACTTTAAGTCATTAGCTGTAGCATAGACTTCAATAAAATATTATTGAAGTTTGTTGACACACTTTTCACAAAAACCCACTACCATAACTATGATTATCCACCATTACTTATCATCCAATGTACACCATCAACAACAACTTACGGTTCTTAGTATATAGACCAAATAGTTGAGTACAATGTGTACAATCAGAACACGAGGAAGATCCCACCCTTAAACTAATCCATTTAATTATAATTAATATACATACTCTTATACACTAATATTACGAATAAGAAGTAATAATTAGATAGGTTTTTACCTGAAAGCACTGCCTCTTCAACTTTTGAAATTGAGTGTCTCCATAGGGTTTCTCTCTTTTTTGTTATGACTAAAAGAAATATCCACCACCTTATTTAATTCTGGTTTTTATTATTTTACATGGGTTAAGTTGTATTAAATAGGGATAATTGTATATAATAGCAAACTAATAACCTAAAATAAATGGAGTAGCTAGGGTTTGATTTAATTGTGCTCCATAGCAAACGTTTGCCAAAATTTGCCAGCGAATTATACAATTGCAGCGAATTATACAATTGCAGCGAGTTATACAATTTAGGCCAGTGAATTATACAATTGTATATGCATGGTGATGCCAGCGAATTATACAATTTAGGCCAGAGAATCATACAATTGTATATGTATAGCGAATTATACAGTTATATGTTTGCTATGGAACGCAATTATGCAAACTTTGCTATAACATACAAATATGAATTTTTTATTTGCTATATGTGAAAGTTGCCCTATTAAATAAATATGTCACTTGGTCCATTAATCACCAATTAATAAAAAATTAATTGTTTAATAAATATTTGTAAATTAAATTATCATAATTATCGAATAGCTCAAAATTTTCCAAAATAATTTTCTGTGTCATTACATTATCAACCACTTAAAATCATGTTCGTCCTCGAACATAAGGGAGGAGAAGGAAGAATAACCAATAATACCAAAAGCCTGAGATATGATTTTCAGAGTCGTATTCATCTCTCCAAGTGATCAACTCATCCTTAGGACCATTCCATCAAGATTAACTATCAAGAACTGAATTTTTCTAATAAAACTTTGGAAGATTTATAATTCAAGAGTGATTATCAAGCCACATGCTAACCATAAATCCAATCTAAATCGAAACTCATTGGACCAGAACAGAACCATCAGGATAAATTTTTTGTCACATAAACCATAATAAAATTCTGAACCAATACTGTCTACAACCAGAAGTGGACTTTAACCAACCACCACACACTCATAATGCACAAATTATCACCGATCTTATCAAGATTTTCTTTTCACAAACACAATCTTTTCACAAGATTAAATTATAAAAGTCAGATCTTTAGAGACATCATGTACTCATCAAGAGAGAATAAATTTATCTAACCCAAAGAAGAACATGATCAAGTAGCCACCCAACGAATGATACACCCAAGCATACAAAACCTTTAACAACATTATCAGACTGCTAGATCAGCAGATGTGACATTAATCAAACCTAAAAAAATAGTAAAACTAGACACAATGATTCCCACATTAAATCACACCTAGTTGAAACATGAATCGACGAGGAGATGAATATTAAAACTGTCATACAACTATAACTATGCATGGAAGGTCTTCTATAAGTTCTCATAAGCAATGTAATACATATAGCGCTACTGGAAAATCTTAACTACCCAAGGCAACACAATCTGTCATATCTGAAATGTCCAAGGTTGCCCAAGGATGTCATTCTACCAAGAGGATAATTGTAGGGTCAGTATACCCGATCCGCCACTAGGAATTCACTCATGGATATGGAAACATAAGTGGCTTAGAAGTGAATCACACTCCAAATAATTTACAACACGAATAAGGTGGTCATATAAGAATATACAGATTCAAGGTCGAATAACACTAGATAATCTTCCATAGTCCCCATATCAAACATTTGCATTCATATGACTCTATCTCTTAATTTTTCTAGCTACCCACAATCACCAATTTAGTCTCGATTATAATTACTCACATACTTGTTTTATCTAGCCACAAGTGCTCTTTACAGTAACTTCATTAAGGCAACACTCTTAATACTAACAGAACTTCATAGCCACACTAGCCATTTACCTTATTCTCAAATCGTCACTAGTATTAAAGTCTTCTTAACAAACACATTATCGCCTCTAAAAATTTTAAACTATGGATCCCTCTCTTTCCATTTAAGCATTTCAGGACAAATACAGGTCACTTAAGACTGATAGCACTAATCCTAGATCTAAAAGTACTTTACCATCGAGATACAACCATTGAATCACACTCAATGTTAGTTCCACGGAATCTCGGATACCAAATTTCTACTAATATTAAAAACCATCATATACCTCATACCAACACTTAATAAATTCTTGGTCACTCTAATAATTTGAATACCATAATCTCATAACATCTACTCACTAACAAATGCCTATGTAACACATCATAACAGTTTGTATCGCCCGTCAACAAAGTAGTTTTGATCCTCTCAAATCCTCCTTAATTATGCAAAACCGTAGGTCCACACCGTTGAACATCAATAAGTAATCTATCATAATTTTAACAATTTAGTTCCACATAAGAACACATAATCTTACATCCCTCACTGTTTTTCACCAAAATCAAAACCCTATATTCATAAAAATTGCTGATAAATTTTTGTAAGTCTATACCAAAACAATTCACATCCATAGTCATATTAAAACTTATATATGAAAATCCATACATCCCTCAACTTTGAACCAAGAGTATATATGAGAGGTCTTATTCCTTCGCTTCTCTTAAATTCTTCATGTGACACAAATTCTGAATATCTTAAACTCTTCAATACACCAACTATTGTTCCTTTGGTTGACTCGCTTACCAATTTTATCCTTTGACCAACAACTCATGATATTTTTACCTTATCCTCTAAATCGAAACATTACGTGAAATCCCCCCTTATGTATAACAATCAAAAGTAACCAAGTTTACTTGTCAAATAATGCATAAGTCCTTCCAAATGCTTCATATTCAATGCGATCGATCATTTCTTAGCTTACCAATTTATACCTTGACAAAACACACTATGACAAACCTAAACTCACAATGATAAACTTGAATTTATTCCAAGCGTGTAATACAATCCCATTATATATCACCATTAGTTCATAATTGAAGATCTTTATGAATTCATGTATCTTAGCTTATCATTGATCGCCTCTCCATTGACCTTATCATATATTTGGCTAAAAATTCTATCATACTCATTATCAAATTCAAAACCACTAAAGAACTAATATTCATACTCGAGATAAACGTTGGTACACTCATTTCTCAAGATTTATCCAATAGTTTTTAACCAATCTGATGAACCCGTAGCACTATTACCATAATAAGAACAAAATATATAGAACCACATATCTATGGACCTGATTCTCGACTCTCTAATGATAATGTTTGTTATTTTCAATTAGATTAAATATCTTTGTTCTCGATTGCTTCTTTCCAATGACTAAATACATCCCACCAATTCTCTTTATTTTTTACTCTGGTTCATTTAAATTTCATTCTAGTGGTGCCTTAACACCTCTATAACTTTCCATACAACCCTGTTACACATCAAATAACAGCAAATCATAACATTAGATACTCGTAAGTCGTCATTATCATAAAAATCTATTTAACCAACAATCTTTATCATACAGTTGCATCCTAATCACAATCCATTACGAACTCTTATTACCATCATGCTCAGTTAGTTGTTGTCATTACAACGAAGTCAATATTATCATCAATATGACACATTAAATCCAGTTATACCAATCAAACAGAAAGGACTAACCCAATCTTATATACACTTTCTTACTATAATCTTCAATGACCTTCACACAAGTATACTCTTTGAGATTTACTTTACCCATAAGCTTGTCATTCTGGTATGTACCCATTCCCTCGAACCTTAAGATGAAATCCCTGGTCCTCATTTAGAACCTCCGAGATACACATCTCAACTTAACGCATTAATACCATATCAACGATCCACCACCAAAATCTTTCTTATAGACACGCTTAACCCCAAACATTTGTAGTAAGAACCTAACAGTTGGTTTCTGAAATGTGAATACAACATCGAATCTCATTATACGAGCATGTGATATAGTTGATAACTTTTCAAGTAGTTAGTAATCGCACTTGACATCAACATATCCATTTTCATATACTACTAATACCACCTTGTGAAGTCTGTTAAATCCACCACTAGAACACATCATACCTATCGAGAATATTAGACCCAAATAGCCTACACATTTTTGCCTCATTAAGTAACTAACATTCACTATCGAATCTGTTCCGTATCTCGTCCAAAGCGAAATGCATCCCTTTGTAGATCATGTCAATAACAGGGGTAACATATTCTCTAACTCTAAACAAGTAGGAATCGGTACCATTATAGTAGGCATACACTCAATCTATGAAAGATTCTAACTTTGATTGGCTCAACATCATTCGCTAAGCAACCCATATATGTTATCACAAATATACCAACCATATTTTCCAAGGTTACACTATTCATTATCTAGTCATCTGTTTAATCATTCCACTTTTCAATTGTCAAACCACTCCATATATTTCCTATACCACACAAGTACTGATACCACTATTGGATGAATAGCCAAAAAAAAGTACAAGATGCTCATGAAGTCCCTTAAACCATTGTTAAACCTGACAGTTTATTTATCCTCAAAGTGAATCATCAAACCATAACCGTAAGAAATTCCTTCGAATCATTGAACATTCTAAATCTGACCACACATCATCTCCACAAGTATATCGTTCCAACCATAATACCATATCTAACATCCAAGCCATACGCAACACCAACTACTAACATGAGAAACTACGCAGAGTCATCACATGAATAAGAGTGAATGGAATAAAGCGATAAGAATCAAATCAGACCAAGTACGCACGATAGAGATTCAAGAAGTGAAGATTTTTCCTAAAAGTCATTATAGCCTCTCGAAGATAAGTACATACATCTCCGTATCGATCCTCGTTACTCTATTTAGACTCGACTTGTACACATATGAGACCTATGAACCTGGGGCAGATACCATTTTTTCACGACCCAAAAATGGAGGTGATAGCACTCGTCTTATCCAACCAAGAAAAGTCAGCCTAAAACTCAACAATTACAATAAAATTTGAAAATTCTATAATAAACTCAAAAATACCCCAAGAATCTGGTTGTCACGTGTACAAGCCTATAATGTATTATAATTGAATAAAAAAAATATAAGTTTCATATGAAATTGTTTCTAGAGTATAACAAAATCATAAACATGAGTAAGAAGGTCTGCTGAAATGACAAACATCTACCTCACGAATCTCCAAGAAGCCTCGGAAAAGAAAAGAATATATCACAAAGGTCCGGGCTAGTAACCTACAAGAAAAATTTAGAAGCAAGGGGTGAGTACCAAACCACACGGTACTCAACAAGCAAACCTCTAAACACAAGTTAAGGGAACAGAATTCGGGTACTCCTTACACCGCAAGCGAACCTCCACAACTACAACCTGCATAAAACCAGCTCAACCTAATAGTTCACAATTTACAAGAACATATTTCAACAACAACATTCTAACAGTCACTTATCCTAATCAACAAGGTTCTTATTAATCAATGACAACTTCCACGTAAAGGCACTCACACTATCAGCAACACAAAATCAAGTTCATCAACGATAAAACTGTGCAATGCGATGAAATGCAATGTCAAGTATAATGATGCATGTCTGACCTAGTGATACACACTCGTTATCTCGCAGTCAGGGACCCATGGGGTACATATTTGTCCATGTATCCATCGCGGCGTGCGATACGACCCCTGATACGCGGCGCGCGATACGTCCCTCGATATATAGTATCCATCGCGGCATACGATACGTCTCTCGAAATATAGTATCCACCGCGACGCACGATACATTTCTCGAAATGGTACATCCTCTTTAATTTCTTATTCTTTCTCAATGCACATAACACTTGTCACAACCACGTCTCTAAATAATGCAAATGACTTTTCACACAAATAATGAGGAGATGACTATTTTCATAACAAGTCATAATCCACAACAATACAACTATTATACAACATCAATAAATAAGCAATAAGCCTTCAAATCATTCTTAAACATTATGCACCAACAATTTATCACATTACCTTTTTATTACCCTTTTTCATCATTAAAATTACTCAACATGAACAAGTCAACGTATCACCAATTCTAATTACTCTCAAACACATATTATAAGGAAATACACAAATTCCATACACTTAACAAGGGTTTAAAAATTCACTTGCCTTAGCCATTCGAATAATCACTCTGGGACTTGAGTCTTCCCTTTCTGTTGAGTTTCCGAATTGATGCAATCTATTAAAGTGTACATTCACAATAAAGTTTTGAAACTAAAAACACTCACATTATTATGTGTTTCACCTTGACCTAAAAATTCACCCAAATTATAACCAAGTTCCTAATCTTGATGTCAATTAATATGCCAACTTGCATATTTATCAAATTTCAAGCCTAGGATTAAGTTTAAATTTCTCAAATACCAAATCTTGTTCTAAGATCCCGAGACCAAAAACCTCAATTTCTCAAAAAAAATTGATAACCCAAAACTCCAAATCATGTGTTCAGTAACTCTAGCAATAACAAAAAGACACTAACCAACAGAAACTAAACCTATTGTAAATTAATTAGATATATAATCAAATACAAGTTATAATCACCATTAGTCAATTACCGCATATAATAAATAACAACGTAATTGAATCATTCCCTTTCTATTAACAATATATAAATAAACTAAATTGGGCGCACATGATACAATTCCAAATAATTGGCTCTATTAATTAGGAACTTTAAGTCATTAGCTGTAGCATAGACTTTAATAAAAAAATTATTGAAGTTTTGTTGACAAACTTTTCACCGAAACCAACTACCATAACTATGATTATCCACCATTACTTATCATCCAATATACACCATCAAAAACTTACGGTTCTTAGCATATAGACCAAATAGCCGACTACAATGTGTACAATCAGAACACGAGGAAGATCCCACCCTTAAACCAATCCATTTAATTATGATTAATATACATACTCCTATACACTAATATTACGAATAAGAAGTAATAATTAGATAGGTTTTTACCTGAAAGCACTGCCTCTTCCTCTTTTGAAATTGAGTGTCGTCATAGTGTTTCTCTCTTTCTTGTTATGACTAAAAGAAATATTCACCACCTTATTTAATTCTGGTTTTTATTATTTTACATGTGTTAAGTGGTATTAAATAAAATATGTCACTTGGTCAATTAATCACCAACTAATAAAAAAATTAATCGTTTAATAAATATTTGTAAATTAAATTATCATAATTATCGAATAACTCAAAAATTTCCAAAAGAATTTTCCGGGTCATTACAAAGTCATTTATAGAAAAATCTAAATTTTATATCTAAAATTAATATTATAAAATACTACATAAAAATAATAAATATACAAGATATTTATTTAAAGATACCATTTATATAATGTTTAATTAAAAGTTTGTATAATGAAATAATATTATATTATTCAAAAAGTGAATTGGTGTGATGAATAGTGTTACACCAAATTTCATACACTAAATTTGGTGTGAAAATTGATGTGGTTGGAGCTCAAAAAATCAAATTTTACACCAAATCTAGGATTTGGTGTAAAATTTGGTGTTGGGGATGGTCTTATATCTACTTTGTTATGCGTTTTTCCATTTCCTTCCTCTCTCTTGGCTTGTTATCGTTGGGTTATAGGCTTAGTGTTGGCTTTAGGGTTAGACCTAGAGGTAGTCAATGGGGTTCATCTAAACCCTTTTGGCAAAAAATGATAGTATATATTGATTTTGAACCGCCTAAATGTAATTTTAGAGGTTGACTTAGTGGTTGAGCAGTTCAAAACTCACTTTGAAGTTCCAATTTGAAATCTTAGGCATTACATTTTGATTTTTGACCAAAACAAATCATTATTAAAATCAATTCACTAGAATAATACACTTTTTTGAAATCTTACTAAACTAGTATAAACGTTGTTCTCCGTAACGTTTTATGTTATATTTTACACAACAAAAATTCAATGACCACAAGACAAAAATCTTACGTAGTAAACATACATAAAACGTTATTGTCTATGACATTTTATAATTCATTACATTGCGACATGCATGTTTTACAGCTAAAACATGACTCAAAGAGAAACGTTCGTTTTTCTAAAATGACTTCAATCTTATACATCCTTCATTCATTATTCAAATTCCCCCCAGTAGAATGGATTTATATATATAATTTCATTCCTAGAAACATCTTTCTATGCATGAAGTGAATTATGATCAAGGGTAAAATATAACTTCACGCTAACAAAAATCTATCAAAAATGATATCAAGAAAATTACAGAGTTCTTTAAATATCTTTTCTTATGGTTATTACCATTAACTTATTTTGTTATTACTATTTCACTTTCTTTTCTTTTGTTCATTATAGTAATATTTATATTCATTAATCTATTTTACTATTACTTTACTTTATTTCTTAAAAAAATTATATTAATTATGCTTATAAAAAATGTCTACTTTAATATAAAAATTCATTATAAATTAATTATTTTCACCTTTATTTTGGCTCTAATTATATACTTGAAAAGAAAAAAAGTGTGATAAAAATTAGTAATATATATTATATTGAAATTAAAGATAAAAATATTAAAAAGTAATTTTACAAATAAAAATGAATACGATGATATATTTGCATTTAAGACAATCAAGAATAAAAATGTAATTTGATTATAACAAAAATATATTTTGAGAAAGATAGTAAGAAAAATGAATAATCTAGAAACACCTTTCTATATATAAAGTGAATATGATCAAAGGCAAAAATGTAACTTAATGCAAACAAAAATCTACCAAGAATGATATCAAGAAAATTAAATAGTTCTAGAAACATCTTTTGTTATGGTTATTACCATTAACTTATTTTGTTATTGCTTCACTTTCTGTTATTTTGTGCGTTATAGTAATATATATTCATTAATACTTTAGTTTAATTCTTAATATTTTCTATTAATTATACTTATAAAAAATGTCTACTCTTACATAAAAATTCATTATGAATTAATTAGTTTCACATTTATTTTGTTAATTAATATACTTGGAAAGAAAACAAGTGTGACACAAATTAAAAATATATATTAGATTGAAATTGAAGAACTTGTTAAAAAGTGATTTTACAAATAAAAATGAATAGGATGATATATTTGCATTTAAGACAACCAAGAATAAAAATATAATTTGACTATAACAAAAATGTATTTTAACAAATATAGTAAGAAAATGAATAATTCTGGAAACATCTTTCTATATATGAAGTCAATGATGATCAAAGGTAAAAATAACTTCATGCAAACAAAAATCTACAAAGAATGATGACAAGAAAACTAAATAGTTCTAGAAATATCTTTAGTTATTGTTGTTACTATTAACTCATTTTGTTATTACTTCACTTTCTTATAAGTTATTGTGATATCTAATCATTACTCTATTTTACTATTACTTTAATTTAATTTTAAATATTTTTTCTATTCATTATACTTAATAAAAATGCCTACTTCAATATAAAAATTCATTATTTAAAAATATAATTAACTACTTTCACTTTTATTTTGGCTCTAATTAATATATCTGAAAAGGAATAAGTGTGATAAATTAACAATATATATTGGATTGAAATTAAAGAATAAATAAAATTAGTTTCAATATTAAAAAAAATATGTTTAAAGAGATGTTAAAAAATAACTTTACAAGTAAAATGAATAGGATGGTATATTTGCATTTAAAGTAAACTAAAATTGTTTACTAGATTATAAAAGAGTTGTTCTTCATTAAAATATATAATCATTATTTTAATTTTATTTGATTTCAAACATATTAATCTGAATAGTGGACTAATGTAAGCTTGATCTAAATTTAAAGTTGTAAGGCCAAAAGTTTGTATTTTTCTATTATATAGAAATATGAAGTTGAGGTTGAGGACGATCAAGATAATATGGTCATTTCATATATATATTTCATTATAAAATTTTATAAATTCTATTTTAAAATTCGTCAAAATATTTATCAAGTGGCTAAATTTCCTCCATATGCTACACAATTATTCTAGAAATTATATATATAATAAGATTTTTTTCTAAAATTAAATCTATGACACAAATAAATAGACACTAACTCATTCTTCATTTCATTCACTCCTCAATTCTCTCTCCTCTCATGTCTACCAATAAATTTCTCGCCCTTTATTTCTAATTGGCATCTTAAATATTACACACTTCAATATAGATCTCTTATTAGGAAGACCAATAACGCAGTTTTTTCAACATTAAGAACTTCATTTTTCATCAGTGCCCTCCATAATGGCCCTACTTTTATATAAAATTATAAGACAGAAGTAAAACTCACTACTTCTTAGTGAACAAATCACTTTACGGACTTGTCCATATAACAAATTTCAATTGATCCACATTTTCCAAAAACATTCTAATGAATATGAAAATGAACTAGTTAACATTTTAAATCCAATATCAATCACAATTTCAATTCTCAAAAGGAGCAATGCATAAGGAATGCAATCAAAGCAAATCATGTATCACAAGGACCTACCACCTAAGACATAGAACAATAACAACTTGGCAGCATAATCTTTGGGTGCAAAATGTACCCTATGAATAAGTGTATAATAAATCAGCTATTTGGTTAGTTAATTCGTTGCTAAGATGCGCACGCGCGCGCGCGCACACATACACACACACACACACACACACACACACATATATATATATATATATATATATATATATATATATATATATATATATGTATAATTTACTAAACAGTTTTAGATGTTCTTTTGTCTATTATATGTGAGTTGAATTTTGTTTTACTTTCCTTTTTTCCGTAGGTGATACACTCAAATTTACTTCTCGAAAAGAAGTATAAGCGGTCGTATCAAGTAAAGAACCCAACTATGAGGTTGGGGTCGATCCCACGAGGAAAATGATTTAGACTTAACTTTAACCTACGATTACTTCTATTTAGTCAAGTCCTTTCCGAAAACAAGTAACAAAAAGGGGGGTTTTAAGTAACAAATGTAATTAACTATTTCTAAGTAAACAAGTGGAAAGTTCAAAGATTTAATTTTTATCAAGTAATGAGAGTAACTAGGGCATAAGTGTTCCCCACAGGTTCATAACGCAGTATTTCTAGCTAATAACAATCCTTTCCTAGTATTGCATGCAAAGTGGTAAGTTATATATCCCTAATTCCTTGGTCCGGCAATTAGGAAATTTCACTTCGCACCTTGGTCCAGCTACGTGTGTATGCTTTACTAAACCTTACCTTTACCTCATATTAAGCATCATAATCGATGTTTGGCTTAGTTGTTACTTCGCACCAATCGACACTAGCCTATTAGATAGTGTATACTAAATCTACGTTGATAATTCTTTTCTTATTATCTACCTCCTTGGTCCGGCAAGTAGCAACAAGGCGAGTTCGAACGCGTGCACTTGTTAAAAAGACTGATAAATGAAAGAATTATCAATACATGCAAGAAACTATTCGAGAATTGTTATTTTAGCTAGTTTAACTTTGTTATTTACCCATGGTTCCCACAACCCTACTTATGGATTTAGTTACCCATGTTAATAATCACACAATTCATGTTAATTAGATAAGAATTCATGTACTTACTTTGATGAGATTGAAGAAAATCCAGAAAATTACTTGAATTAATCAAAAGTTTTGCAACAAACGATTTCGGAAAATAGAATAATTTCCAAAATCACAAGTTCAACAACTAGAACAATAAAACTGAAAAATACCAAAAAAGTCTAACCCCAAAAAGGAGGTTTTTACAAGTATTTATAATAAAGAAGTCCTAACATAAAAGGGAAATCTATTTAAGGAAAATCAGCCCAAAAAACGCGTCTGAATTGACGACCGGGACGACGGACCGTCGAGGCCACGACGGACCGTCGAGGCCCCCCGTCGTTCCACACTTAGCTTCTTTTTCAGCTGCTTTCTTCTCCAACTCACATTACTATCGACGGACAAGGATGACGGTCCATTGAGTGCACGATGGTCCGTCGATGACTTCCGTTTCTTCACACTTAGAATCTTTCAAGACGTGTACTGGGGCTACTTTCTGTTAACGATGAGGGATGTGCAGGACGGTCCGTCGTGGAGATGATGGTACATCGAAAGTCTTCGTAGTCCCACACTTAGTCAGAATTCTCCGATCTTCCTTCAGTAGCATTTCCTTCATACGACGGTTGCCACCTACGGACCGTCGAGGGGTCGACGGACCGTCGATGGCTCCATAGGTCGTTACTTTTGCAATTTCAGCACAATTCTTCCGCATTTTCATTCTGGACAGATTTCCTGCAAACAAAGTGAAAAATACATGAAAACTAATACAAAAAGGCCTTAGACACACCCTAAACTTAAGGAAAAAGCATTGAAAGTACTGTGAAACCACGGTATATTAACACCCTCAACTTAAATTCGTTGTTTGTCCTCAAGCGACGCACTATGACTCACCACAAAATCTTTGTACAGGAGTATCCTTATTTTAGCTTTCGCAATCATCTGGCTATCTATCCCGATTATTTTCGTTATGTTTATGCATGCTATCACTATTAGGCTCGCTTATGTGGATCAGACCATGACACAGACTCACCACACACCGACACCTATCCTCTTTGATCTCTCTCACCAAGGTACCAATTTTCTGGTATTGCAACTAGTGTCCTCGCTTCAAAACAACATCCTCATTTTTCACACAATGATTTCAGTTTGAGTATAAGGAATATTTTTCAACACTCGCTCTCAGAACAACTTCACACCTCATTTATACTTATTGCCATAGGCTTGCCCTTATTTTTACTGCTTTAAGTTCACCATAATAGACTCTTAGGATCACGATAGCACTTTCTTAGATTGTAACTTAGGCTCGGGGTCGGGTAGGATACATTTAGATGTATTTTAGTGACTTATTGCCCTCCTTGACATAACGGTTAAGCGTCCTACCTTTTCATCATTTTATTCCGCCCTATTTCTTAATTTTCTTATATATTTTGCCTTGCTATTCTCCCTTCTTTCTCTTTTTTGTATAAGTGACTCCTCTCTTTTCTTACTTGTATTTTCAAATTTTCAAATTTTTCACTTTGCTTTCAACTTTTCTTGAGTCACTTTTCTTTTGTTCTTTCTCTCTCTTTATTCTTTCAATCCCACTTTCCGGACCATTCCTCATAATAGCCACCCGCAACTCATGGCTTTGCTATGAGTCAAGGTACACAATACCCAAGGTTGGGTCAGGGCCACGACAAGGTTGTTTTCTGCATTACCACCCTCAACTTATGCTTTTGGCATAAGCTGAAGTACACATGTCCAAGGAGGGACCAGGGCCAACACATTGTTCCCAGAAAAGATCAGTTGGGGTGAAAAAGAAAGGTCTATTTTAAGCTCAAATCATTTGGATCAAGAAGGGATTAATTTCATTCGGGTTTTTTTTATATAGGCTAAAGATTGGCTATCTTGAAGGGCCTATGATCCTTTCCTAATTGTCTATCACGGCTAACTTTTAACAGGACTAACCAGGCAAGTTCTAGCTCAGTACCAATGGTGGAAATATTCAAATTTTCCTCACACTCACTTGACATCTCATTACTCTACCAAATTTTCAGAAACCTAGTTCGAATTTTAGATTTAGGGTCATGCAGTGGTGTATCTCTATGTCATGCTTAGAGCCACACATTTATCAGTTACTGTGCCTAGTCATGCAACATTTTCTTTAAATCAGGATATCATTTTGTTTAGCCATCATGCTTCAGAGTCCATTTCTATACTATGTACAAAAGATACCAACACTCTGGTTCAACAATAAAATAACCAGTCTCTTGGCGAAAAAGAACACAGGCAAGAAAACCCCAAGAGAAGATCGTGAGTTGGGCTACTCCAACTTCACCCTAGCACTCACTTTCCATTTACCCCACCCCCAACAAAAAGACATGCAATTGTCCCCAATGCATAAAAGTATATAAAATAAGGTGGTAGGTGAAGCAAACCTGAGGCGGAAAGCGTCGGCGATCAACAAGCTGGCGTGTCCGGTTTCCCAGAACCCGCTTCCTCGGTAGTAGGGACACCCTCAGTGGTGTCCTCAGCAATAACAACACCATCAGTAGTGCTCCTCTCCGCCTCAACAATTCTGGAGCTAGACGCCCCATCAGCCACCTCTAGAACCCTCAACTGGCGGGCCTCCTCATCAATCAGCAAGGCTCTTTTCGCGGTCTCCAACTCGTGGCGCTCATTCTTTCATGCCCGAGACTCATCCTCATCTCTAGCTCGGTGCCTCTTGGCTCGATCTCGTGGGAGAGGTGGTGTTACATCAATGGTGGAGAACAGGGCAGCCATCACATTGTCCTCATCAGGCTGTATAGAAGGGGGCTCAGACTCAGGCACCTGAGCCTCCAGTATAGTATCCAAGTCTGCTCTCAGACTCTTCACAGCAGCCTGGAGAGTCATCACGTCCACTGTAGGGGCTGGCCGAGCGAGAACCCGCAACTCAAATGCATCCAAGCGCTGGTGGACCTCCATGATCTTCCGCTCAGTATGCTGGGCCATCTTCCTCTCTAAACGCTCCTCTGCCTCAGCAATGTACCTCTGCATCCAAGGCTGGATGTGATGCAAAAGTGTGGCCATTTGGGCCTCTAGTTTCTGAACCCTAGCAAGCGGGACCAGTGTAGCAGATGGAGTCGAGCGACAGGAGCTCGGAGCGGTGCTACCACCCGGGATGGACTCGACCGGAGTGGTGTCGGTAGGCTCAGATGTAGCCAGATTAGCCGCTTGGGCTTCCTCTACCGTAGCCGTCAGGTTCTCACCAAGCGGCTGCACCTTTGGACGGGGCCCTCTGTGAGGAGATAACTCATTGCCCTCATCCCGAATGAGGCAAATATCCACTGTGCCAGGCGGGGTCTTGATCACATCAATGTGCCACACGGGCACTCCTGCAGACCTGAACAATGCAAAAACCATGCACGGGAAGAGGTAAGTAGTAGTGGCCTTAAAGGCCCTCTCATGCATCACCGCCTGCAATAGCCACGCGAAGTCCACCTCGAACCCCGCAACCATGGCAGCCATCAGCACTGCACGATCCCAAGTGATAATGTTATCAGCAGCAGTGGGGGAAAGGTAGTGTCGGACCAATATCCATAAAAACTTGGCTGGGAAGGTGAGGTTGGCCTTCTTGATACTCCCCTTGGGCTCTAGCACCCAATCGGCAGCCTCACCATCCACGGAGAGGTTCTGCGCAATCCACCGCTTGGTGGTCTCTCTCACATCTAGCTCACGCTGGAACCGGCCATCTTTGATTAACTTCCACCGATAGTCAAACTCGACGGCGAGGGGGGTCCGGTTGGCATCAACATCCGCGCCATAGAGAAACCTGCGAATGCCTGACAAGGAAATATCAACCCACTTGCCGCGGACACGGACGTACTCCAAAGGTGCATGTTTGGCGGAGGCTGCCCGCCTGTCCAACTGAGATCAAAGAGTCGCCACATAGGAGGCATAAAACTCTCGGACCATTTCCTCGCTATAGCGGCCTACATCTCGAGCCGTCCACTCCAGCCGATGTCTGGTGAAAAACTCATGAATGGCCGGCATGGTGGGAAGACTCCCCGTGAGAACCCGCTGCTCGAGTGTCAGGGTCCGAGTCATGAACCCCTTGTCATTTGACAGCTTGGCATCAGTGTAAACTTGATATTGCCCCTCGACACACCACCGGTTGGACTGATCCGCAATCGGAGCGGGGACGCCAGTCTGGGGTGCTGGAGTGGAGTCAGCACAATCAGCCTCATCAGACGAGGCAGGCTCCTCCTCAGACCTGGAAGCCTCCACAGAGCCGGACGCTTCCTTATAACCGAAAGCCTCCTCAGATCCAGACACTCCCTCAGAATGTACAGCCGAACCAGAAGGTGTGCCGGTCAGTATGCGCTTCTCATCAGACTGGGAGACAGTGACTTTGCCGGGCGCCACCTTCATGGGCGTGGCTTTGCTGATGCGGGCAACACGGGCAGGAGTGAGGGTGCCTGGTGGCACGTACTCCGGGTCACGCTCATCATCTGAGCCTATGATCATCCGGCTTGACAGGGCGACAGACTTAGAACGCCCTCTTGAGTAGACACAGTCCTGCTTGGGTGCCATATGTACCTGCAATGAGAAGTTTATTAGTACCACTACAAGCCTGTAACACATTAAAAAGCACAAACACAAGAGTAAAACACAGAATGGAATGGCAGTGCAGAAGTGCAGCACTGCATGACGGACTCTTTGACGGTCCGTCGAAGAGACGACGGTCCGTCATGGGGGTCCGTCGAGGGACACTTAGAATTTTTTTTTGGAAAACATCAGAAGCAAAGGTTCTGACAGTGTCGACGGTTGTGCATGACGGACTGTCAAACGGATGACGGTCCGTCACAAGGGTCCATCGAGGGACACTTAGAATAAAATTTTAAAACATCAGAAACAAAGGTTCTGACAATGTCGACGGTTGTGCAGGACGAACCGTCGAAGGGACGACGGTCCGTCATAGGGGTCCGTCGAGGGACACTTAGAATAATATTTTAAATCATCAGAAACAAAGGTTCTGACAGTGTCGACGGTTGTGCAGGACGGACCGTCAAAGGGACGACGGTCCGTCAAAGGGGTCCGTCGACGGACACTTAGATTAAGCAAGGGAAGTTGGGGTTGACGGACCCCAACAACGATCCACCGAGGAACCAACGGTCCATCGACGGGGTCTCGTACTGTCCTTCAGGGACAGAATTTTGCAGCCAATTTGGTCCCCCCATCTTACTAATTTGGAGTATCCTTAGAAGCCTAAGTTTCCCAAACATTTACCCAGCATCCCATCATTCGTAGGGCATGAATTTTCCTAGTTTTAATATTCATATTCAACAGCCTATCAAACCCTAGGTCAGGAACACAATCATGCAAACACATGCCATTTTTAACAAGACACCACCGTCCCTTTCAATTTCAGTGTTCTAAGGGACTTAGGACTTTTGGGTGTAAGTTTTAGCATGCAAAAGGGGTCCAAAATTAAGTACCCACACAGTTAGACATCAAGGTAATCAGGAAAATTAACAATAGTTAATCGAGCAGATTAGAAAAACATACCTGAAAACTGTAGTAGAGGAAAAGAAGTGTGACCACTAGTAGTTGAACAGCAGAAACAACAACCACGAACACCGACCGACAAAGGGACTGAAGAAAATGGGAGATTTGAGAGAGAAAGGAACTTTTGGAATTTGGGGAAATGTGGGAATCTGATGAGGAATTTGGAGTTAATGGGTGAGAAAGTGGGGGAAAATGAGAGGAAATTGGGAGGGAAAACGGTTATGGGGGTATGTGAAGAGGTGGGTAACTGAAAAGTTTTAAAAAAACTTTTAATATATAGCCGGACGGGTAGGGTCGGGTTGGTGGGTGAGGGATCGACGATTTCCCGTCGACGGACCGTAAGTGGGTCGACGGTCCATCGACCCCTCCATCGTCAGTTCCCTAACTTAGAAAAATTGAAAGAACATACTTGGGCATGACGGATCCTACCGACGTTCCATCAATAAGACGACGGTCCATCGATGGGTCCGTCGATGGGTGCACCAGACCAGTTTTCTGTAGATTCCTGGTGATATGGTCCCTGCATATTTAACACCCATTAAGCTAATCTTTTTGTATTTTCTTGACACTTTTTTTGAACACGGACCCTAAACTACGCTCTAGCCAACACTTCTAAAGAAAAGTAAAAGAACATTCAAACAGGACATTAAGTAATAAAAGCAAAATTAATGCAACTATTCCTAGAAAATCACGAAAGACCTATAGTTGGCTAGAGGATACATATTGGGTTGCCTCCCAATCAGCGCTTGATTTAACGTCGCGGCATGACGGAAAACTCTTGATTACTCAGACTTCATCAAGATGGTATGCCTCGATCACTTCATTCGTCGTTTCAGCGTGCCCCAGAAAGATTTTGATTCGTTGTCCGTTCACCTTGAACCTTACACCCTCCTTGTTTTCCAACTCAACCACACCAGGAGGGAATAGTTGGGTGATCAAGTAGGGACCAGTCCATTTGGACTTGAGTTTCCCCTGAAACAAACGCAACCTAGAATTGAATAAAAGCACCCAATCCCCAACAACAAAATCACGCTTCTCAATCCAACTTCTTCATCTTTTCTTTGTAGACGGCTGAACTTTCATATGCTTTTAAGCGAAATTCATCAAGCTCATTCAACCCGTTTAACCTCTGTTCCGCAGCCTCATTCCAATCCATTTTCAACTTCTTCATTGTCCACATGGCTTTATGCTCTAATTCAACCGGTAAGTGACAAGCCTTCCCATATACAAGTTGGTATGGGTACATACCTATGGGAGTCTTGTATGCTGTCCGGTAGGCCCAAAGAGCATCATCAAGCCTCCTTGACCAATCTGTTCTACTAGCATTCACCGTTTTTGCCAAAATCTGCTTAATCTCCCTGTTTGACACCTCAACTTGCCCACTAGTTTGAGGATGGTACGGAGTGGACACATTATGACGAACCCCATATTTTCCCAATAATCTTTTAAATAGCTTGTTGCAAAAGTGGGATCCCCCATCACTGATAATAGCCCTTGGGGTGCCAAATCTGGAAAATATGTTCTTTTTCAAGAACGCGGTGACACTCTTCCCTTCATTATTTGCAAGTGAGATAGCCTCCACCCATTTAGACACATAATCAACTGCCACCAGAATGTACTTCATCCCATGAGAATTCACAAAAGGGCCCATAAAGTCAATGCCCCACACATCAAACAATTCAATCTCAAGAATGGGATTTAAAGGGAGCTCTTGCTTTCTCGAAATGCCACCATCTCTTTGGCATCTATGACATGCCTTGGCGAACTCATGAGCATCTTGATGGATGGTTGGCCAATGGTAGCCACATTGCAAGATCTTGTGAGCAGTCCGGATACCACTATGATGCCCACCTATAGGCGAAGAATGGCATGCCTCCAAAACATTCAACATCTCAACTTCTGGCACACAACGCCGAATAAGCCCATCGGCACAACTCCTATATAAGTATGACTCATCCCAAAAAAACTTTTTCACATCATGCATGAACTTTTTCCTTTGATGAAAGGACAAGTCCGGTGGGACGATATCAGTAGCCAGATAATTCACAAAATCTGCGAACCATGGAATCAAGTCTTGGGAGGCAGCCAATACATGTTCATCAGGGAAAGTATCACCAATTTCAGCCTTTTCACCTAACTCCCTCATTGCTTCATCTTCTAATCGGGACAGGTGATACCTCAAAGTCAAATTCTTGCAATAGTAATACCCAACGAATCAACCTCTGTTTTGCATCCTTCTTTTCCATCAAATATCTCAAAGCAGAATGATCAGTATGCACTATAACTCTAGTGCCAAGCAAATAGGAACGAAATTTGTCGAAAGCAAACACTACTGCAAGGAGCTCTTGCTCAGTCACGGTGTAGTTCTTTTGGAATTCATTGAGGGATTTACTAGCATAGTAAATGGGGTGAAGGATTTATACCTTCGTTGTCCCAAAACCACACCAAGAGCAACCCCACTCGCATCACACATCACCTCAAATGGCTTGCTCCAATTCGAAGAAATGATGATAGGTGCAGACACCAACTTTTCCTTCAACTCACCAAATGCCTTAAGACAGGATTCACCAAAACAAAACTTACACTCTTTCTCAAGCAACTTGCACAAAGGATGTGCAATCTTTGAAAAATCCTTGATGAACCTCTGGTAAAAGCCTACATGCCCAAGAAAACTTCTCATACCTTTTACAGAGATGGGTGGAGGAAGTCTCTCTATCACCTCAGCTTTATCTCGATCAACCTCTATATGCTTCTCTGAAATGCGATGACCCAATACAATACCTTATTTCACCATGAAGTGACATTTTTCCCAATTTAGCACAAGGTTACAGTCTTCACACCTCTTAAGAACCTCGGACAAATGACTCAAACACCGCTCAAAGGAATCACCAACCACTGAAAAATCATCCATAAACACCTCAATAGTGTCCTCCACCATATCGGAGAATATTGACATCATACATCTCTTAAATGTGGCTGGCGCATTACATAACCCAAACGACATTGTCTTGAACGCGAAGGTCCCATAAGGACAAGTAAAGGTGGTTTTCTCTTGATCTTCTGGTGCAATAGAAATCTGATTATAACCCGAATAACCATCAAGAAAACAGTACCACCCCTTTCCGGCAAGTCTATCCAACATCTGATCCATGAAAGGCATAGGAAAATGGTCCTTCTCGGTCCATGCATTTAATTTTCGGTAATCCATACACACTCTCCATCCAGTCACCGGCCTCATCGGAATAAGCTCATTTTTATCATTGGGGACCACAGTCATTCCCCCTTTCTTTGGTACACACTGAACAGGGCATACCCAACTACTATCGGCGATTGGATATATCACTCCAACATCCAACCACTTAATGATTTCCTTCTTTACCACCTCTTGCATAGGTGGATTTAAACGTCTCTGGTGCTCGATACTTGGCTTATAATCGGGCATGAGTTGGATTTTATGCGAACAAATACCGAGAGGGATCCCAATAATCCGCAATAGTCCACCCAATAGATCTTTTGAACCTTTTTAACACTTTTACCAAACTCTCAAATTGATGCACATTCAGATCTGATGCAATAATTACCGGCAAAGTGTCACCTTTTCCTAAGAATACATACCTCAAATGAGGTGGTAGAGCCTTAATTTCTAATTTTGGAGCCTCCTCTATAGATGGTTTCGCGGGTGGAGACTCGCGATGCTTCATATCTAACTCAAACTTCTTTGGTTTAAACTGAACATCACCTCGATCAAGTGCCGCGACCAATGACCCATACTCTTCAATGCAATCACTATCAAAATTCATGATCACTGTCGCTAGTGCTTCTACACCCAAATGCTCTTCTATTTGTACCTCAGATGACTTTTCAACCCTGTAAGATATGGCAGATACCGATTGGAGCTCACCACTCTGCCTCATGCACCTACAAATGTTGAAAGTCACTTCTTCATTGTTCAACCGAAATTTCATTTGCCCTTTTTCCATATCAACTAAGGCTCTACCTGTAGCAAGGAATGGCCTCCCAAGAATAATAGGCACCTCAAAATTGACCTCACAATCAAGAATCATAAAATTGGCTTGAAATATGAATGACTTCACTTTTACTACCACATCGTGAAGTATCCCAATAGGCCTCTTCACCGTTCGATCGGCCATTAGTAGCCGCATCGCAGTGGGCTTTGGGTCACTCAAACCCAACTTCTTGTAAATAGAGAGAGGCATGTGATTTATGCTTGCCCCAAGATCACATAATGGTTTCGCAAAGTTTAATAACCCGATTGTACATGGAATAGTGAAGGCACCTGGATCTTCTTTCTTTTGCACTAGAGACCTTATAGCAATAGCACTACAATGCTGCATTCTATCATCATCCTCAAAACTGACCGGTATTTTCTTAGTGACCATATCTTTCATGAACTTGGCATAACCGGGCATTTGTTCAACAGCTTCTATCAAAGGGACATTGATGGAAATCTATTTGAGCATAGTGATAAAATGCCGGTATTTACCATCCTCGGTCTTTTTCACTAACCTCTGTGGGAATGGAGGTTGTGGTCTAGGCATGGGAGTCACCTTTTGGGGTACCTCAGCTTCTTTCCCTATTTTGTCTCCTAACTCACCACTAACCTCCACTACCTCATCATCATCTCTTATCACATTTTCTACACCAGACAGCATTGGTGGGTCGATAGTTTGCTTACCACCTCGAGTTGTGACTGCCATACAACATCTATCATTTTTTTGATTTTGGACAGTATTGCTAGGAAGAGTGCCCGGTTGCCGTGGGTTCATAGTCGAAGACAATTTGGCCATTTTCATCTCAAGATGCTTGATGGAGACTGCATGTGCATCAATTTTCTGCCTAATACTCGCTAAGTCACTCCTCAACTCTTTAGTGTGCTCATCACTAGCATCGAACCTCCTCATCATTTTCTGCAACATATCCTCAACTCGCGCCATACTACCTCCACCATCCCTAGGAGCAACTTCACGATTTTGAGGTGGAACATAGGGCCCACTCCTATCATTTTTGTTACCATAGTTACCCCGGTTGAAATTGTTATCGCGGTTGTAATTCCCATCTCGGACATAATGACCCTCTCCATTGTAATTTCCATAGTTCCGACCTTGGTTTCCTTGACCTTGGCGCCAATTCTCCTGATTGGAGCCTTGGGCGTTTGGTCAGAAACCCCCCATCTGCTCATTTACCGCATAAGAGTCCTCCTCATAGTAATACTCATCAGTTGGCGGTGGTTGTTTAGACAAGAAGTTCACCGCATTTACCTTTTCTGCACCCCAGTGACGTGTTTCAATACCAACCCAAGCTCAGTTCTCATTTGAACCATTTCTTCATGAATTTCATCTGTGGTTGGGTTGTGTGCGGATTGCACTGCAAAAGTGTTTCTCCCAGTATCTGACTTCCTAGTGCTCCAAGCTTTATTATTTCGGGAGATTTTCTCTAACTTCTCAGCGATCTCAGCGTACGGACACTCCCCATAAGAACCACACGCTATCGTATCCAATACTGCTTTATTATTATCATCTTGTCCCCGATAGAAGTACTCTTTCAGTGACTCATTATCGATGCGGTGATTGGGGACACTTCTCAAGAACGAGGTGAACCTGTCCTAAGAATTACTGACTGATTCTCCCGGTAGTGCCACAAAGTTGTTCACCCTATTTTTGTGGTTTAGCTTCTTAGACACCGGGTAGTAACGTGCTAAGAATACATCCCTCAATTGATTCCAAGTGTAGATTGAGTTATAGGGGAGTTTGGTAAATCATATAACAACCTCTCCCGTCAGTGAGAGAGGGAACACTCTTAACCCAATTACGTCCATGTTCAAATCAGGCCTCCCTACACAACTCTTACACACCGACCTTACTTTGGCGATGTGAGCATGTGGATCCTCAGAAGGTAGCCCCAAAAATAAACCTCTAGCGGTGAGCATTTGCATCAGACTACTAGTTACCATGAAAGTATGGCCATGTGGTAGGGGAGGCAAGACAAGTGGCCCGTCAGAGTCAGTAATATTATCATATCCCCTATAGTACTCTTGAGGGCGTGGAGCGGGAAGTTGCCTCCTTATTTCACCTTCCCCACGATTTTCAGCTAGCAATTGATCATGAGCTCCAACCGGTGGTGGAACTTCCCGGTTGAGATCATCATCGAGAATACCCAGATTTCGGTTCCTTTTGCGCAGTGCGCGCTCAAGTTGAAGAATATGTTAAAAAGTGATTTTACAAATAAAAATGAATAGGATGATATATTTGCAATTAAGATAACCAAGAATAAAAATGTAATTTGACTTTAACAAAAGTATATTTTAAGATATATAGCAAGAAAAATGAATAATTCTGGAAACATCTTTCTATATATGAAGTCAATGATGATCAAAGGTAAAAGTAACTTCACGCAAACAAAAATCTACAAAGAATGATGACAACAAAACTAAATAGTTCTAGAAATATCTTTAGTTATTGTTGTTACTATTAACTCATTTTGTTATTACTTCACTTTCTTATAAGTTATTGTGATATCTAATCATTACTCTATTTTACTATTACTTTAATTTAATTTTAAATATTTTTTCTATTCATTATACTTAATAAAAATGCCTACTTCAATATAAAAATTCATTATTTAAAAATATAATTAATTACTTTCACTTTTATTTTGGCTCTAAATATATCAGAAAAGAAATAAGTGTGATAAATTAACAATATATATTGGATTAAAATTAAAGAATAAATAAAATTAGTTTCAATATTAAAAAAAAATATGTTTTAAGAGATGTTAAAAAATAACTTTACAAGTAAAATGAATAGGATGATATATTTGTATTTAAAGTAAACTAAAATTGTTTACTAGATTATGAAAGAGTTGTTCTTCATTAAAATATATAATCATTATTTTAATTTTATTTGATTTCAAACATATTAATCTGAATAGTGGACTAATGTAAGCTTGATCTAAATTTAAAGTTGTAAGGCCAAAAGTTTGTATTTTTCTATTATATAGAAATATGAGGTTGAGGTTGAGGACGATCAAGATAATATGGTCATTTCATATATATATTTCATTATAAAATTTTATAAATTCTATTTTGAAATTCGTCAAAATATTTATCAAGTGGCTAAATTTCCTCCATATGCTACACAATTATTCTAGAAATTATATATATAATAAGATTTTTTCTAGAATTAAATCTATGACACAAATAAATAGACACTAACTCATTCTTCATTTCATTCACTCCTCAATTCTTTCTCCTCTCATGTCTACCAATAAATTTCTCGCCCTTTATTTCTAATTTGCATCCTATATATCACACACTTCAATATAGATCTCTTATTAGGAAGACCAATAACACGGTTTTTTCAACATTAAGAACTTCATTTTTCATCAGTGCCCTCCATAATGGCCCTACTTTTATATAAAAATTATAAGACAGAAGTAAAACTCACTACTTCTTAGTGAACACATCACTTTACGGACTTGTCCATATATCAAATTTCAATTGATCCACATTTTCCAACAACATTCTAATGAATATGATAATGAACTAGTTAACATGTTAAATCAAATATCAATCACAATTTCAATTCTCAAAAGGAGCAATGCATAAGAAATGCAATCAAAGCAAAACATGTATCACAAAGACCTACCACCTAAGACATAGAACAATAACAACTTGGCAGCATAATCTTTGGCTGCAAAATGTACCCTATGAATAAGTGTATAATAAATCAGCTATTTGGTTAGTTAATTCGTTGCTAAGGTGCGCACGCGCGCGCGCACATACACACATATATATATAATTTACTAAACAGTTTTAGATGTTCTTTTGTCTATTATATGTGAGTTGAATTTTGTTTTACTTTCCTTTTTTGTGTAGGTGATACGCTCAAATTTACTTCTCGAAAAGAAGTATAAGCGGTCGTATCAAGTAAAGAATCCAACTATGAGGTTGGGGTCGATCCCACGAGGAAAATGATTTAGACTTAACTTTAACCTACGATTACTTCTATTTAGTCAAGTCCTTTCCAAAAACAAGTAACAAAAAGGGGGATTTTAAGTAACAAATGTAATTAACTATTTCTAAGTAAACAAGTGGAAAGTTCAAAGATTTGATTTTTATCAAGTAATGAGAGTAACTAGGGCATAAGTGTTCCCCACAGGTTCATAACGCAGTATTTCTAGCTAATAACAATCCTTTCCTAGTATTGCATGCAAAGTGGTAAGTTATATATCCCTAATTCCTTGGTCCGGCAACTAGGGAATTTCACTCCGCACCTTGGTCCAGCTACGTGTGTATGCTTTACTAAACCATACCTTTACCTCATATTAAGCATCATAATCCATGTTTGGCTTAGTTGTTACTTCGCACCAATCGACACTAGCCTATTAGATAGTGTATACTAAATCTACGTTGATAATTCTTTTCTTATTATCTACCTTCTTGGTCTGGCAAGTAACAACAAGGCGAGTTCTAACGCGTGCACTCGTTAAAAAGACTTCTAAATGAAAGAATTATCAATATATGCAAGAAACTATTCGAAAATTGTTATTTTAGCTAGTTTAACTTTGTTATTTACCCATGGTTCCCACAACCCTAGTTATGGATTTAGTTACCCATGTTAATAATCACACAATTCATGTTCTTTAGATAAGAATTCATGTACTTACTTTGATGAGATTGAAGAAAATCCAGAAAATTACTTGAATTAATCAGAAGTCTTGCAACAAACGATTCCGAAAAATAGAATAATTTCCAAAATTACAAGTTCAACAACTAGAACAATAAACCTGAAAAATAACAAAAAAGTCTAACCCCAAAAACGAGATTTTTACAAGTATTTATAATAAAGAAGTCCTAACATAAAAGGGAACTCTATTTAAGGAAAATCTGCCAAAAAAACGCGTCTGAGTTGACGACCGGGATGACGAACCGTCGAGGCCCCCCGTCGTTCCACACTTAGCTTCTTTTTCAGCTGCTTTCTTCTCCAACTCACTGTTACCATCGACGGACAAGGATGACGGTCCGTTGAGTGCACGACGGTCCGTCGATGGCTTCCATTTCTTCACACTTAGAATCTTTTCAAGACGGGTACTGGGGCTACTTTCTGTTAACGATGTCGGATGTGCAGGACGGTCCATCGTGGAGATGACGGTCCATCGAGAGTCTCTGTAGCCCCACACTTAGTCAGAATTCCCCGATCTTCCTTTAGCAACATTTCCTTCATTCGACGGTTACCACCTACGGACCGTCGAGGGGTCGACGGACCGTCGATGGCTCCGTAGGTCGTCACTTCTGCAATTTCAGCACAATTCTTTTGCGTTTTCATTTTGGACAGATTTTGTGAAAACAAAGAGAAAAATACATTAAAACCAATACAAAAGGCCTTAGACACACCCTAAACTTAAAGAAAAAGCATTAAAAGTACCGTGAAACCACGGTACATCAGTAGGTTTGCCTGCTCCACATTTTTCATATGCGAAGAACATAGATCTAGGTCTACCACTGTTTTTGTTCAACTACGGAAATCGGAAGCTTCATGGTATCTATGAAGCTACAAAATCGAGAAAAATGAATATCAATCCATATGGGTGGACTTTAGACGGTTCTGGAATAACTTAATATCCTACAAAAGTTTTATGTCATGTTTTCTTCATATGTAATTTATTTGGTTGTGTTTGATGCTTTTCTTTTTATGCTTTCTCTTATTTATAAAAATGAAGGTTCAAAAACGGCCGTGTCTGCACTACAAACCATTGGTGGAAACTTTGTTTAAGCATATAATTAGGGATAACTATTATAATAATCAACATCATTTCGTGTTTGAGCTAGATCTTATTCAAGCGGCTAATCTGATCTCCGAGTTCTCATCTTCTATATTGACTCCTATTTTCTAGTGTCAATACACAAGAAAAGAGCTTGGACATCAAATTAGTAGCTTGAACATGATATTTCTCATACATGAAATGATGTTGAACATTGCAATAGTTATCCTAGATTATAGGCTTAAACAGTGTTCCCGACAATGTTTTTTAGTGCAGACATGGACGTATTCGTACCTTCATTTATAAACAAGAAAGCGTATAAAGGAAAAACATCAACACAACCAAATATGAAGAAAACATGACATAAAACATGTGCAGAAAATTCAGTTCTTTCAGAACTGTCTAACGTGCAACCATATGGATTGATATTCATTTTTCCCGAGCTTGCAGCTTCGTAGATACCATAAAGCTCCCGATTGTTGTAGTTGAACAAAACATCAATAGATCTGAATTTATGTTCTTCACATATGAAAAATATGGAGCAAGCAAACCTACATTAAAAAAAGGACAGTTAAACAAAACTTAGCTCACATATAACAAGCAAAAATACAGCTAACTAATTCACTATACACGCGCATTCCTGGTGCACATTTTGCAGCCAAAGATCACGCCGCCAAGTTAGATTTTAGTCAAAATTAATCTTTTTCTTCTTCAATAATAAGTTGTGGTGACTGGTGCATGCAAAAGTAGTTCATACACTAAAGATATTCATGAAAAATTCTTGGCATCACTAAAGTCGTATGTACTACGTACAAGACCTTCACAAAAGCTTACCTTTTCACCCTTCAGTCACGAGTTACGTCTACTACAAATTCCTCTCATGTTTCTCCACACATATGTTTTTGAGAACAAAGACAAGGCTAACACTGTTTAGAATTTCATGAAAAACATGGCTTCTAAAAGATAAGGCATAGGTTTTACAACAGAAGATGAATGACAGAGAGTCTATACTTCATAAAACATTATGGCTAGAATTGCACTAACCTTTCACTAGGACAAAACTCCAAAGAAGTAATATTAGTACTTAAGTGCCACCTCTTGTGCCAAGAGGAGATCTTCATCTTTGTCACGTCAATAACACAAACATCGCCATCTTTGCTTCCCCAGCATTTAAATGACAAGCATAGATTCAGATCAATGCATCAGCAAACTAAACGCCGCAACAGATAGGAATGCAAATGGGGTGGTGCCGTTAAAGCCTATGCTGAATGGAGCAGGTTACAACTTATGTGGATGCGGGGGGTTGTTTGAACAGATCTTTTTAAAATATAAAGGGGGGAGTTTAAAGGGGGGAGGGGGTTGAGATAAGAAACATGTAGGTATCTGAAGTTGAACAGATGACATAAGCAAACAAATTTTCAAGATATAAATTCTGGATATCAGAGATCTTTTATGATTTAAAAATATTATTCCTGATCATTAAATTTGGATCTGAAACTTATTCTTGAGTTCTTTTTATGTTTTATGTTTCTTTTTGTTTTTCATTTGTTGAGTTCAGAAATGAGCACATAAATGTACAGTCAAGTCAAAACAAAGAACAAAATGGAAAAGAAGTAAATAAGTATATGATTTCCGTTTATAGTTTAGATAATAAAAATTAAATTTTCTCAGGGATGAAAAAAGACACACACTGTTTGAAAGAGCAACTCTTCTAAACTGATTGGTATAGTAATCTTTCACCATCTACATCATTTCTATTATCTTTTAATGAGGGAAAAGGCATAAGTATTCTATTGAACTACGACTGAAGTTCCGGGGACACTTTATCTTAACCCTATTACCACCCTATATACTATTTTACAACCCTGAACTATTTTAAAGTTTAATTAACACACCCTAAAATGTGATAAGAAAGATTCCACTTTTTCTAGTAGAGAGAAGGTTTTCCTTTAATGGAGAATGTGTGTGAGAAAGAGGAAGACGACTTAGTAGAATAAATGGATGGGAAAACGTCGGAAAAAATTCATCGGCGACTTCTGTACGCGGTAAGCATGTGTAAATATCAATTTTAGTTCTGGAAAATGAAAAAAATAGAGTTTGACTCTATTTCACAAAGAAAGATAGGAAAGTAATTAAAAAGATATCAACTTAAGTTTTAATGTTAATTAATTGAGTGACCAAAGTAATCATATTCTAACTTTTTTACACCCCTAACATGCCTCCGAGTGAGTGAGCACACTCTTTGTACCACCTAAACACTGATGGGTGTATTTATAACAATTTAAAATGGTTCAAAGGGGTAATAGGACCCCCTCCCCCCCAAATAACGGAAAGGTGTGTTCCTGGAACTTCAGTCAGATTTTTTTTTGTGTGTGTGGATACGGAAGAAAAAAAAAGTCAAGTGAATATAATTTGAGAAGCTAAAATAAATAATACTACCTATTGTATGACACTAATTTTGTATACCAAATATAACAAAATGGAAAAAAAAATCTTCAGCAGGAAGAGGCGAGTTGAAAATTGTGTGGGTTAAAGGTTCACCCCCCCTCCCCCCCGCCCCCTTGCCACCCCTAGTTGTATAACACCAAAAGCTATGTATGGGAGGGAAAACATTCTTCAAAATGAAGACAAGTCAAGAATAGCAAAAGAACTTGATTCATGCAAAAGTTCAATAAATAAAACACATGGTGTTTTCAAAAGATGAGAAAACTTCAAATTAATTTGATGAAATCTTATACTAACTCCAACGGGAAGGGGAATAGGAACCAGATGTTACTCTGTTTTAGGTCCCCCTTCATTCCTCATTTTGGCCTATCTCATCATGAAAATCAAATGTCAAATCTACTCAATGATTTATTCAACATCCATGTAAAAAAAACTTTAAAAAGATTCACAATTACTTGAGACAGAAGGTTATCTATGGATAGTATTGGACAGTAAAGACGATGGTAATTGAAATTCAACATTACTTGAGACACAAAAGATAAAGATCTTACAATGCGAGATATTTACCATCAAAACTAATTGTCATAATGGACGCCGACTTATTATACATGATTTTATGTTCAATTTTCTTCCATGTACTGATGTCCCAAACTGCAATCAATGTCTTATTGCCTATTTTATTGACACGAGTTCATGTATTTACACAATGTTTTCAATAAGAAAAAATACACAATATCAATTTAATAACTTCATTAACTAAAGCCAGACTTTAGAATACCTTTCTGAACAATAGTGAACAAAAACAGTTTTGTCCCATCTTTAGAGAACCTGCAGAGCTCAATCATCCTGCAATGTGGAAGACAGGATATCATAACATCAACATAAACATGGATAACCAATTATCTAATAGGTAAAACGTCATATTATTCAGAACTTACTGCATTTCATGATAATGTTGCTGGAACACCGTCCCTTTGTGTTCCATATTCTGGCCGCACCATCTGTGGACGTGGAAGCTAAGAGCACTGAATCTGAGTTGTATAGATATAAAATTAGGAAAAGACATTAAAATCTCGATCAAGAAAATCATAGGAACAATAATTCTTACAATTCCATAATCCATGAATTAAGTATCTCTGCAACTGCAATAAGAGGCACAATAAATTCAAAACTCTTAAATCTTTTGAATTTTTTTTCTAGGAAGATTTTATGATCATATTCAAAAATCAAATTCACACTTCAAAAATTGAAGAGTATAGCATGAATGCAAATGCATGCATAAATGCATGTTTTAGGATTTCTTGATCGGGAATGTATCGTTCTTGAAATATCAACATGTTTTGTTCATCTATAACATTTCTCACTATAACCAATAATGTATAAAGTATAATTTTGTATCCAAATTCAGTTGATGTAGATTTACATCCCATAATATTCACCTCCAAAATATTACCCTGCAAATTAGGTCACCATTCGTCTCCTTATTCACATTCAATTCCACATGAGAACAAACTACTTTAAACACTCAGATAAGATCACACAAATCAAGAGAAATAATTTGACAACCTGGTGTGATGCGTAACTGATGAACAAAAAAGATAAAATCCACATGGGACTAAAATTGGATGAAAAAAAGCACTTCATTCTGATCTTTAAAGTGAAAAATCTACATCAGAATTGTTAACATACACAAGACTAAGATCCTCACTTAATTTCTTCAGAATATAATCGACGTTTTCAGCACTTAAGTGTGAGAAAAGTAAGAGAACAAGATATATCACTAATCAACACAAGTGCACAGACCCTGAAGATTATAGGTCCCTAGAGCTCATATCAGGTAAATTCTCACATATGATAAATAACGGAGGATTATGTACAACTATAATCTGAGTAAAGCTAACTATACCTGAAATCCATGTCTCTAAAAATCTTGTGAGCTTTAGGTTCACCCACAGTAATGCACATGGTTGGCCACTCAAAAAGTCTAAAATGCCCATCCTTCAAGATTCAAAGTAATACAAAGTCGGGACAACAAGGCAATATCCTCATGAAATATAAGAGACATAATTTTTCACAAAATTGCTTACAACTCCGCCTGTGGCTAATTTAGAGACATCGACACTAAAGGCCATGCACTTTTGTGGACCAAAATCTTGGAGAGGAAACTCCTTAGCTTGCACACAAGGTTTTTATTATCTTCATGACCATATAACTCAAACAACCTGTAGGAAACAACAAACATTATATCCTCTTCCCTAGGTAAGAAATAAATAAAAGGCAAGACAATAATCATATTAAAAACTCAGACCAATTATATGTATGGTCCTTTATCAGGAGACAAACTTAATCAGTAATGTGAAAAGATAACTATCAGCCAAAAGAAGACCTAGACCTGAATAATCTTTGCTTCAAAAGCGGGTCAGCACAACTGAAAGCTACAAAGACACATGTCCACAAAGGAACATAGTACTATGTTAAATTTATATGAAAATATATACATAATGGAATTTATTCTTTTATCAATGGATGAAATATCATGAATGCAACATTTAGGATCGTCCAACCATTGCAACTCGCATCACTAGAAATCAGATCACGAGATGTTCTTACCAACATATACTAATGATACCAAATTAAATATTCGCCTATCATATATCATGCTTACGTTTAGTGACCTTATATGAGGTCTGTGACCTACCTCCGAAACCTAAATCCATCTTTTTAAATGGATAATGCCAAGATTAGGTCTTAAAAAGGGACTGGCCATAAGAAAAATTTAACTCCAGGCTGGCATGACCTTAAAGTTCACTCAAGATCCGGATTCCGTTTGGACTAATTAATTAATTACATACCCTTCGGGGTGGCCCAGTAGTTTGAGTTTGGTACTTCCATGTTGGAGGTCTCAAGTTTGAAACTCATTGCTAGCGAAAGCAATGGGTTTTCCTTCTAGGTTGAGCTCGTCGCACCAGGCTTGCCTAGTACGGGTTAGCTCTCCTATGTGGTTTGTGAGCTATTGCATAGGAGCGGTGGTTTTACCCTGTGCGCACCCAAAGGGTAGCGGCTGCGGGTTTTCCTTTTCATTAAATAAAAAAAATTAATTAATTACACAGGGAATATTTAACAGAGCAGACCAACACTTTTTTGGTCAAGAAAACTAACTCACAAGGTTTCTACATGAAAACATATCATAATAATTTTTTTTAGATGACAAGGGAAATCTGCAGGTGCTACCATTTCGGTGCGCACAGGGTAAAATCCCTGCTCTTATGCCATAGCAAGAAAACCACATAGGAGAGGTAGCCCGCACTAGGAAAGCCTGGTGCAACGAGCTCGACCTAGAAGGCAAACCCCTTGCTTTCGCTGGCAAGAGGTTTCAAAGTTGAGACCTTCAACATGGAAGTCCCAAGCTCAAACCATTGGGCCAACCCGAAGGGTAAAACATATCATAATAATACTCATCGACTATCAGTACTCGTCCTGTTTACCTACCGCATAATATACAAACAAAGCCAAAATCAACAATTCGAAATCACAAGGCATTGAACTCATTCATATCTTGCTTAATAAACTACCAACTACAAAAAAAATCAAATCTTTTTCACAACAAAAACACTGAGACCCAACTTCCAGAATAACTAAGATTTTTTTTATAATTGAAAAGGGTTTCAATATTTACTTGCAACCAGTAGTGGTGGAGCACACAAATTTATCCCCACTTGGATGTACCACAATCCTCACTGGATCTCCACCTTCCTTTAACAAATATGTCGCCTAATAATTATGTTTTTACTTGACTAATTGAATTTAAATACAACCTGATCTTATAAAATGACTGACATACACCCCTAACTTTCATAAAGCTTAAAAGTGTTTTCAACACTTCTTTTGGATTATTATTAAGTATCACATGCTTCTATGGGAGTTTCAGATTGTTTCTTATGTCATGTGGCAGATTGGGGGTATGCAAAGTGGAGTAGAGGGTGGGTGTTTTGAGTCTGTCAATAGTTCGAGAAAGGAACTAATAATTTTTGTCAAGTTTGGGGATATCTTCAATACGTCTCTCAAAAAAGGATTAAAAAGAGTAAAAAAAACTAAACACGTGTTATAAACATATTAGTATTATAGTGAATGTCTAGTTATGTAGAGTCTTTTTAGGATATGGTTAGGAATCCTACTTGTGGACAAAGTTAGGTTTCCCCTATAAATAAAGGGGTTTTTCTTCATTGTAAATAAGATCCATGAATCCCGATTATACTTCATGATGAATAAAAAGTATTTTATCTTCTCTCTACTTTATTCTTCTCATTGATTTATTTTATTTCATAACACATTATCAGCATGATTATTATATTCTTAAAGAATTATTATAGAAGATGGAAAAAGTGCAAAAAAGATCTTGCATAAGTTATGCAATAAGGTTCTCATATCTTTATGGTATGATTTATCTTTACATTGTTAGTTATAATTATTTATGTGACAGATATGGAGTTACCATATAGAGTAAGTATTTAAAGAGACTTGTCGACTTTTTATACGTTTAATTTAATCGATTGGGAAGATAATTCCTTAATTTATTTTAATAATTAAATAAGCAAAATTTAGTGAAAGGTGTGTGATCTATTAAGCTATATCTATTAACTACTAATTTTTATTATAATAAATCAATAATCTCAATTTTGTGTGTAATTATAATATATATGATCATATTAACGATCAACAAAAGTGATAAAATTATAATTATTTTGAAGGCTTGAGGTTGAGCCTGATTGTGGGTAAGAGGATAGATTTAAGTTTTATCGCACCAAAAGAATAAGACGATGAATTTACGTTCAATCGAACAAAGAGGGTAATACATAGAGTTAAAGTTCTGGTGCACCATGATGAGAAGATATTCCGTTTAAGTTCCATTTATAGCCTGGGACATTTTATATGGATAAGACATTGAATTTGAGTCTTAATGCACCATATTTATGATATAATAATGACTAAAGAAAAATTAATGTGTTTTTCATAAAAAGTCATGAAATTTACTGAATTTCTTCCATTACTACAGTGAATGTGGTAGTAGTGCATAATATGTCTGAAAGAAGACAAGTGATTGAGTAATGCACATAAATATGAAATGAGGTACTAAAGCTATCATATTTGGATATGCTCACATGTTTGCATTCCATTCATGAAGAATGAGAATGTTTGATAAATGCTAAAAATATAGATCCATTCTCTAAAGGGGATGAAGTGTAAGTCAACATGCTAGGCATGAGAAAGATTGCGACCTTTAGTCAATGATGTGGTATCACCAAGAATGTCTCTAAGAAGACATGTATTATATTAAAGTTTCATGCTTTATCTTCAGAATTGTATTAGACAAGAATTTGTGTAATTGAGGCACATTCTATGATAAATAAGAAGTTTACTAATTCCAACACTTTCTTAATTTGACATGATTTTCTGGAACATCATTAGTCTATAATGTTTAGACGAATTATAGAAAATTAAAATGGACATCCATGTAAGAACCTAATTTTTTTTTTAAATTGTGAATTTTCTTATACTGCTTGTTAGCAAGGCAAGTTAATTGTGAGACCATCACAAACGAAATTTGAGATTGTTTTCCCTACGTTCTAGGAACGTATACAAATATTTGTGGACCTCTTCATCCACCTAGTGGATTGTTTAGATACTTAGTGATCCTAATTGATGTTTCTTGTAGATGGTCTCATGTGTGTATATTGTTATTTCGCAACTTGATTTGCAAAAGTATTGACATAAATAATATGATTACAGATACATTTTTGTAATAATTAGATTATTCTATTCAGTGATGGGATCACGACTCACCTTTAGAATAAGTAGAGTAACTGAGAAAAAATAAATCTAAAATTTACTCTTGGAGTATTAAATTTGAAATTTTCTCATATAATAGTTATAAATTGGGAATTTACTAAAGCAAAAGAGGAACATGACATAGTAAACTTGGAGTTTACGAGTGCTGATAATTTATTAGTTGGCATGAATAATTTGATTATCCCAAAGATGTGCATACTGAGTAATGGACATACATCGAAAAACTAGAAGATTCTTCAAGAATTATTTTATGACAAATTGATTGGATCAACTAATGTTGAGACTAAATCCCTAAATTCTTAAAAGTATTAAAGGTGAATATGGGCCCATTCACCTATCATGTGATATGATAAATCGATGCATCTATAAGATAATCACATGTGCGTTTGTTGTCAACCTATAGTTTGGCATTCCCAAAATTATTGTGCAAGATAATTGAGTTATGATCACAACTTTCAGAATATGAAATCAAGATAATTCATCTTGATAATATCGATAAATATTCAAGATGATAATGAAATCATTGCTTATGAAAATAAAGCTCCATGTGTTGATATGAATATGATATCGCATACAGTAATTGTACGCCATCATACCAATAAATTATGATCAATTTTTTTCCAATTGATTTATGGTCAGGGACCATATATATTTCATCTGATTATTTTGATATGTACTATATATAATCCATGAATATATAATGATGCATAAAGATGGATTCTCTAATAGATTGAGATATATGTTAATTCTCTAACATAAGGGGTGAATTAGAAGCAACACAAAAGTAGTAAATACTCCTATTGAATGTCTCTTAAGGATAGAGTCTACCACATGCATGAAGCATGATAGACTAATCAATTATAATAAAATAATCCTTGTAAAAGGGGGAGGATCGAAGAATCCAAATGATCATAATAAGGAGACAATGTGTTGTTGAAATCTTACTACATAACACTTCATGAAACCTCATGACAGGGGTACGTACCTAAATATAATGAAGTGTTGAGATCTCAATAAGTTATGTCGTATTGTGAGTCAATGCAAAATGATATATCATTGACGATATCTCTGATACAATAGCGCACAATATTATAAAAGATTATGAGGATATGAATTCTATATTTATTAAAGCATGCTGGTGTAGAAATAATTATCGAGTAAAAGTGGAATGATGCATCTTGGTAAGCGTAAATCTTATTTGACCTGCAATCTAGGCACTAGAAAATCTCATACATTTAATATTGAATGTTGTCACTTGAAAAAATTGATATGAAAATATCCAATGAATTCAAAATCTAAAGCATATACAATTTTTTTAAAAACTTGTCTATAATCCTCAAAATGATTAAATAGATTCAAAATGCATAAAGTATATACAAGTATTGTTATGCAAGTTGATAACTAGAATTGAAACTCTTGAAGAGTTTTCAAAAGGCAATAGATTATTTGCTTAAAGAAGTTGAAGTAAGAAACTTGCAGAAATTTTTGATCTTAAAGGGAAAATTCATAAAAGGAGATAGAAGGAAGCATATTTCGTCAAAGTTTCTCTACACTCATGAGCTCCCAAGAATGGCGATATCAACATGCAACATGTTTGTTCAAGTAATAATATAGTTGATTCACCCACAAAGTCTTTATCCACTACAACTTTAAAGAAGATGGTGCACAAGCTTGGAAAATGAATATTCTAGTCTTTGGATTGATGTTGTCATTAGGGGGAGTTAATACGCGATGTTCTCTTTTTTCCTCACAAGTTTTTGTCACATTAGATTTTTATTGTAATGTTTTTAATGAGGCATCCATAGTGCTTATTATTAGATATGTGTACTCTTTTTTCTCCACTAGATTTTTTTCCATTGAGTTTTATCTAGTAAGGTTTTAACCAGGCACATAATCTACCGACATTCAAGGGTGAGTGTTATAAACATATTTGTATTATAGTGAATGCCTAATTATGTGGAGTCCTTTTAGGATATGGTTATGAATCCTACTTGGGGACAAAGTTAGGTTTCCCCTATAAATAAAGGAATTTCCTTCATTGTAAAGAAGATAAATGAATTCTGAATATACTTCAAGATGAATAAGAACTATTTTCTCTTCTCTCTACTTTATTCTTCTCAATGATTTATATTATTTCATAACAACACACGTGAACTATCTTTTTTTTTTTTGGTGAAGTTTCACAATTATTAGTTTTTTTGTTTTTCTACCTGAATTATCATGTATATATGTATTAAAACACATCTAGTTTAATAAATAGCGACGGTTAAAATAGAATAAATAAATCATAGTTTACTACATAGGCAATGCCAAGATGTGTTTTAATGTACATATTGTAATAGTCCGTATAAAACATACAATATTGATAATTGAGATGTGAAACTCGTTAGTATATGATTATTTCAACATGATTTTGATCGTTAACTCAAATAATAAGATAAAATATGCATTCAAAAGTTTCATACTATATTATACACTCTTTTTGGAGGTATGTATTTGGTATGAATAAAATTATTCTCCAAAGAAAGAATATTTTCCTCCATACCATACACCATTCTCCTCCATTTGACACGAAAGTATTTAATTAGTGAACGTAGAACTAATTTAAAAACATAAATAATATATAAGTCAAATATATACAAATTGTCAAAAATTACTATAGTTTTACATATATTTTCTTTCTATCTCATTGTAACATCTCACAAATTTGAATTAGCTAGGAATAAGCTAATAAACTAAAAATATTCATTTTTGGAAAGAAAAGGAAAAAAAATCTGGAAAATTGCTTTAGTTAAGATAGTGAGTTTTGGTCATTTCCAAATGGTCATAACTCCTAACTCATGATGAGTTAGAGGTAGTTCTTGATATGGCTGGAAAACCCTTGGAGAGATCGTTCCAACTCCGCCGAGTTTGCATATTTTTGATATCGTATAAGGGAAATATGCCTATCATAAGTTGGGTTGTTGAAGTAAGGAAAATCCCAATCCGGATTTAAGGAAGAGCAAACTAGTCTTTTCACCAATAAATTTCCTATTTCGTCTTAGGAATTTATTTGGGGTAAAAATAAGTTTTAATTCAGATTAGAAAAATCAAAATCACACTTAGGGCTTAGAGAAGAGAAAAAAGAAGAAGAAAAAGGAGAAAAGTCAAGAATTCGCCAAAAACATCAAGGTTTGTGAGTGGAATTCGTCGGTGGTGATTCCTATCAAGGTATGTGAGATATTTTAGTGTTGGGTCAGTTTAAACGCACACCAATCTTGTTTCAATCCTTTGATTTTCAAATTGGTTAGATGAGAATAGTGAAGTTTTGAAAGACATGGTTAAATTCTTGTTGATTGAGTTGTTGAATGTCTATGGTTGCTTTCATTCTTAAATTCTGGGTTGTTTTTGGAGTTACATCTATAGGGTATTAAAGGTACTAATAATACTAAGGGTTTGGGAAAAGAACGATGGAGGTTTAGGGGTTAAAAATGAGATGAAAAATTCGCCAGGCGTCACCTGGGCAGGGTCAAGCGAGGTGCACCCCATCTGCGCCAGAGGGTCTGGGGCGGCGCGCATGCAGTGCACCCATATGGAGCCTCAGACTAAAGAGGCGGGTGCGGCGCGCCCAGGACGCGCCCAAATCGGCGTTTTTGACCCAATTTTCGTAATTAGCCTATTTTAGTCCTTTTAAGGTGTATTAACATTCTCCACTGATTCTAATTACATCAAATTATTTCTAAACACCTAGGAATCACAAAAAACACGAATCATAACCTTGAATTCATAATTTCATTCAAGTAAAGCTAAGATCAATGTCAAAGAAGTTAATAGTCAAGTCTAAAGTTAAGAAGCAAGTCCAAAGAAGAGTTATTAAAAGTTTTCAAGATTCTTTAATAAACGTTTTAAGAGTTGTTTTAAGACTGATGTGCCATGATTTTACGACATTTCTAATGCATTTCACTTAAGAGTTGTGTGTGTCTAAAGCCTTTTTGTAGTGATGTTTATAAGTTTTGTGTGCTATTTTGCAGGAAAGATGTTCAGGCGGCAAGATAAGAAAACAACTGAAAAAGTGCAGAACAAGACCTACGGAGGCCATCGACGGACCGTAGTTGGTGACCGTAGATCAGCAGCTCAGGACTTAGGAGGAAAATTGGGGAAGTCTGACCAAGTATGGAACTACGAGAGGCAACGACGCTCCGTCGATTGATCGACGGACCGTATTGGTGAACTTTTGTTTTGTTTAGAGAAGGTTTCAGTACCCGAGTTTGGAAAAATTCTAAGTGTGGAGTTACAGAGGGAATCAACGGACTGTAAATGGATCAACGGACCATAGATGGATCGACGGACTGTGTTGTTGGTCCGTCGAATGATTTGGAGAAGGTGCTATCCGGTGGAGCAAAATATTTCTATGTCGTTACTGACGGAGGCAGTCTAGGGACCGTCGATTCAGTTGGTTCGTAGATCGAAGTTGCATCAACTAAACAAACTTTCCTTATTTTAATTCCTTTTTGTTTAGGACTATGTTTTCTATATATAGGGCATTAAAACCTCATTTTTGGGGTTAGTTACTATTACTATTTTTTGTGTATTGGAGATTGTTGGTTGCAAGTTTGGGCAATTAATCAGTTTCTGGATTTGGTTTAAAGAATATTCTTGCAATTTCAAGTTGAATTTCTGCCTTTCTTATTATTGTTGAGGTAAGTTCATGATTTCATCATTCAAAACTATGAATTGTGATCTTTCTAGCATGGGTAACTAAATACACAACTAGGGTTGTGGGAACCATGGGTAATTCACAATGTAATCCTAGAAATTAAGCAATTCTTGAATAGTGTTATTGCATGCATTGATAATTCTTTCACTTAGAAGTCTTTTTAACGAGTGCACGCGTTAGAACTCACCTTGTTGCTACTTTTCGGACCAAGGAGGTAGTAATAGGAAAACAATTATCGACATAGATTTAGTGTGGTACTATCTAATAGACAAGTGTCGATTGGTGCGAAGTAATAACTAAGTCATACATCGATTATGATGTTTAATATGAGGTAAAGGTAAGGGTTAGTAGATTATACACACATAGCCATACCAAGGTGCAGGGTGAAAATCTTTAGATGCGGGACCAAAGATTTATAGATACCTAACTTACCACTTTGCATGTAATACACTAGGAAAAGATTGCTATTGCTAGAAATACTGTGTTATGAACCTGTAGGGAACACATATACCCTAGTTACTCGCTCATCTTGATACAACCAACATTTAATTTTGTTCAACCGCTACTTACACTATTAACAAATTTTGTTTCACAAAAAAAAAACCTTTACTAACTTGCTTTGGAAAGACCTTGACTAAACGGACATAATTGTGAATTAAAGCTAAGTCTGAACCATTTTCTTCATGGGATCGACCCTAACCTACAAGTTGGGTTATCTACTTGATCACGACCTCTTATACTTCTTTAGGGAAATATAATTTGAGCGTATCAAATTTTGGCGTCACTGCCGGGGAATTTGGATTTTAGATTAACTTTAAGTTCGTTATTAAAATTTAGTCAACTATTTCCTGATTTTACTTTTCCTTTTTGTTTTTGTTTCTATCAGGTCTAGCTCTAGTGTATGCCAAGGATAACCACTTAATCCATACGATCCCGAACTCAACCGAACCTTAAGACGAATGGAGAATCAAGGGGTTCCAGCTGATCCTAACAGAGGGAATTTTGGTGATGGAGCAGGCCTTCAACCTCCATTTCGAGTTGAGGCACACCACTAGGTGCACATTGAAAATAAATTAGGTGATGCCTTGGGGTTGCAACCTCAAGCATCCCCACTACTTCAAGATTACTATAGGGGCAACATGAATATTGCAGACTCCAATGAAACTCTTGTCCTACCCACACTGCCCCTAGGCACAGTTTTGTGGTAACGAGTAGCTTGATGTAGATGCTCACCGCGAGCGGCTTATTCTCGGGACTGCCTTCAGAAGACCCACATGACCATATAGCTAAACTAAGGTCTGTGTGCAAAAGTTGTGTGGGTAGACCAGACTTGGATATGAACTTCATCGGGTTGCGAGTATTTTCTTTATCACTGACAGTAGATACCGCTATGTGGTTCAGTGAGCTGCCCTACAATTCTATATATACTTGGGATCAGTTGGGAAATGTGTCTTAGCGAGGTACTATCCGGTGTCCAAGAAGATAAACCACAAGGATAAGGTGAACAACTTCGTGGCACTACCAGGAGAGTCAGTGAGTATCTCTTGAGAAAGATTTACTGTGTTCATGAGAGGCGTCCCAAACAACCGCATTATGATGAGTCACTGAAAGAGTACTTCTATAGAGGTCAAGATGATAACAACAAATAACTGGTTGATACTATTGCGCGTGGCTCCTATAGGGCATGCACATATATTAAGATTGTAGAAAAGTTAGAGAAGATATCTCGCAATAATAAAGAGGATACATATGCAGTTAATGATTAGATGGGGGGGGCGGGGGCGGGGGGGTCTCGACCAAACGTCCAAGGTTCCAATCAGGATAATTAGCATCAGGGTCAATGAATCCAAGGTTGAAGCTATGGTAATTACAACTGAGAGGGTCAATATGTCTGAGATGGGAACTATAACCGCGACAACAACTTCAACCGAAACAACTATGGTAACAGGAATAAAAGCTGTGGTCCATATGCTCCACCTCAGAATAGGAAAGCTGCATCTAGGGACAATGGAGGTAGTATGGCGTAGGTTGAGGATATGTTGAAGAAGATTATGATGAGGTTTAATGCAACTGATGAGAATGTCAAGGAGATTAGAGGTGAACTATCAAGCATTGGACGAAAGGTGGATGCACATGCTGTCTTGATAAAGCACCTTGAGCTAAAGATGAATCATATTCTACTACTGTGAACCCACACCAACCTAGAACTCTCCCAAGCAACACTATCCAGAATCCTAAGAATAATGGGCACTACATGGCAATCACTACTTGAGGAGGTAAGCAGACCATTTATCCACCTATGTTGTCTGTAGTTGGAGAATATATTAGAAAGGAAGATGAGGTGATAGAAGCTAGTGGAGATGTGGCTGATGCAGCATTAAAAGAAGCAGAGTTATCCCAGAAAGTGGTCCCCATACCTAGACCGCCATCACCATTCACACAACGATTAGTGAAGAAAACGAAAAATGGTAAATATTGGCAATTTATCACTGTGTTCAAACAACTTTCAATCAATGTTCCGTTGATAGAAGATTTGGAGAAAATGCATGGTTATGCTAAGTTTATGAAGGATATGGTGACAAAGAACAGGTCGATGAGTTTTGAGGATGATGACAAAATGCAACATTACAGTGTTATTGGTACAAGGTCTCTTGTGCAGAAAAAGGAGGATTCGAGTACTTTCACTATTCCATGTACTATAGGGTTGCTCCACTTTGCCAAGGCGCTATGTGATCTTGGAGCGATCATAAATATCATGCCATTGTCCATTTATAAGAAGTTGGGTTTGGGAGACGCAAAGCCTACTACAATGCGGTTACTGATGGCCGATCAACTGTGAAAAGGCCCATAGGTATAATCTCCATGATGTGCTCGTAAAAGTGGAGTCCTTCATCTTTCCAACCGATTTCGTGATTCTTGACTGCGAGGTTGACTTTAAGGTCCCCATAATTTTAGGAGGACCATTCCTTGCCACTGGGTGTGCACTAGTTGATATGGAAAAGGGGCAGATGAAGTTTAGGTTGAGCAATGAGGAAGAAACATTCAATATTTGTAGGTCCATGAAGCATAACGGTGAGCTCTAACCGGTATCTTCTATATCCTACAAGGTTGAGAGTGTATCTGAGGTGCAAATTGAAGAGCGACTAGGTTTTGAGGCACTAGCAGCGGTCATCATGAATTTTGACAGTGAGGTATTGAAGAGTATGATTCTTTGGTGGATGCACTTGAATGAAACGAATATCGTTTAAAGCCGAAGAAATTGGAGTTAGATATGAAGCATCGAGAGTCTCCACCTGCGAGACCATCTTTTGTAGAGGCCCCAAAATTAGAGCATAAAGCTCTACCACCTCATCTGAGGTATGTGTTCTTGGGTAGAGATGACACTTTGCCGGTAATAATTGCATCGGAATTGAATGGGCAACAAGTAGAGTGCTTAGTGGCGGTGTTGAAGAAGTTTAAGCGAGCCATTATTTGGACTATTGCGAATATTATTGGGATCCGTACAAGTATTTTGTCACACAAAATCTAACTCATGCCTGATCATAAACCTAGTATTGAGCACCAAAGAAAGTTGAATCCACCTATGCAAGAAGTAGTGAAAAAGGAGATCATCAAGTGGTTGGATGCTAGAGTCATTTATCCTATTGCGGACAACACTTGGGTGTGTCCTGTTCAGTGTGTTTCTAAAAAGGGTGGGATGACTGTGGTACCTAATGAAAGGAACGAGGTTGTTCCGATGCGTCCAGTGACTGGTTGAAGAATTTGTATGGATTACCGGAAGTTGAATGGTTGGACTGAAAAGGACCATTTCCCCATGCCCTTCATGGATCAAATGTTAGAAAGACTCGCAGGAAAGTGTTAGTATTGCTTTATTAATGGATATTCGGGCTACAATAAGATATCTATTGCTCCAGAAGATCAAGAAAATACCACCTTCACTTGTCCCTGTGGGACTCTTGCATTCAAAAGGATGCCATTTGGGTTATGTAATGCACCGACTACCTTTTAGCGTTTTATGATGTTGATATTCTATGATATTGTGGAGGACACTATTGAGGTGTTCATGGATAATTTTTCTGTAGTGGGCGACTCCTTTGATCGGTGCTTGAATAATTAGGCTGAGGTGCTCAAGAGATCTAAGGATTGTAATTTGGTGCTAAATTGGGAGAAATGTCACTTTATGGTAAAAAAAAGGTATAGTTTTGGGTCATCTCATATCAGAGAAGGGGATAGAGGTTGATCGAGCCAAAGTGTAGGTGATAGAGAAGCTTTTTCCACCAATCTCGAAGTTTTCTTGGGCACGCTGGCTTTTATCGGAGGTTTATTAAGGATTTTTCAAAAATTGCACATTTCTTGTACAAATTGCTCGAGAAGGAATGTAAGTTTTATTTTGATGAATCCAGTCTTAAATCATTTGGAGAGTTGAAAGAGAAGTTGGTGTCCGCGCTCATTATTACTTGACCGGATTAGAGTGATCCATTTGAGGTGATGTGTGATTCTAGTGGAGTTGCCCTTGGTGTATTATTGGGACAGATAAGGGATAAAATCCTTCACCCCATCTTCTATGTGAGTAAAGCTCTGAATGAAGCCCAAAAGAACTACACGGTAACTGAACAGGAACTTCTTGTGGTGGTGTTTGCATTCGAGAAATTTCACTCCTATTTGCTTGGCACGAGGTTCATAGTCCATACATACCATTCTGCTTTGAGGTACTTGATGGCGAAGAAGGATGTGAAGCCAAGGTTGATCAGATGGGTACTGTTGCTGCAAGAGTTTGATTTTGAGGTGAAAGATAGGAAGGAGACTGAGAATCAAGTTGGCAACCACTTGTCTAGATTGGAGGATGAAGCTATGAGGGAATTGGGAGAAAAAGGCTTAAATTGATGAGATGCATTCCCAGATGAACATGTATTGGCCGCTTATCAAGATTTGATCCCATGGTTCGCAGACTTTGCGAACTATCTGGCAAGTGATGTGGTTCCATCAGATTTGACTTTCCACCAAAGGACAAAGTTCATACATGATGTGGAAAAGTTCTTTTGGGATGAGCGAGCCTTACTCATACCAGAGTTGTGCTGATGGGATTATTCGCCGTTGTGTACCTGAGGTAGATATGTTGAGCGTTCTGGAGGTGTGTCACTCCTCGCATGTGGGTGGGCATCATAGTGGTATCCGGACTGACCATAAAATCTTGCAGTGTGAGTATTATTGGACAACCGTTCACCAAGATTCTCATGACTTTGCCAAATCATGTGATCGATGCCAACGAGATGGAGGAATTTCAAAGCAGCAAGACTTTCCCTGGAATCCCATCCTGATGATTGAGCTATTTGATGTGTGGGGCATTAACTTGATGGTCCCATTTATGACTTCTCATGAGATGAAATATATATTTGTGGCGGCTGACTATGTGTCGAAATGGGTGGAAGCAATTGCTCTCCCCAACAATGAAGGAAAGAGTGTCACTGCATTCCATAAGAAGAATATTTTATCCATATTTGGTACACCTAGGGCCATTATTAGTGATGGTGGATCGCATTTTTTTAATAAACTGTTCAGAGGGTTGCTCGAGAAATATGGTTTTCCTCACAATGTGGCTACGCCTTACCACCCACAGACTAGCGGGCAAGTGGAGGTGTCCAATTGGGAGATCAAACAGATTTTGGAAAAAAAGGTGAATGCCTATAGAACAGAGTGGTCAAGGAGGTTAGATGATTCTCTTTGGTCCTACCGCACTGCATATAAGACTCCCATAGGTATGTCTCCATACCAACTTGTATATGGGAAGACTTGTCACTTACCAGTCGAGTTAGAGCACAAGGCGATGTGCGCAATGAAGAAATTGAAGTTAGATTGGACCAAAGCATCAGAACAAATACTCAATGAGTTGAATGATCTTGATGAGTTTCGCATAAAGGCTTATGAAAGTTCATCCATCTACAAGGAGAAGATGAAGAAGTATCACGACCAAAGAATCAAAAAGCGAGAATTTGCGATTGGTGATTTGGTGCTTCTATTCAACTCTAGGTTGCGCTTGTTTCCTGGCAACTCCAGACCAAGTGGACGGGGCCATTCCTCATTACCAAAGTGTTCCCGCATGGAGCGTTTGAGTTATAGAACAAGGAAGACGCAAGGTTCACATTCAACGGACAATGGATAAACACTTATCTGGGGCATGCAGAGAGTGTTCATGAAGTGGTTAAAGCCTATCATCTTGATGAAGTCTGAGTAATAAAGAGGACTGCATCATGCCGCGATGTTAAATCAAGATCTTCTTCGGAGACAACACAAGGTGTACTCTCTAGCCAACTATAAGTTTTGTTTTCCTTGTTGAATTAGTTATAGTCTTGTTTAATTGTTCTCTTTATTTTTTTTTGTTTGTGTACTAATGTTGGCTAGATATGTATAGGTTCCATGTCACAAAAGTTTCCATAAAAATACAAAAAGATTGGCATAATTTGTACTACATGTACAGGAAGAAAAAGCATAAATCTGCAGAAAATGGTCTGGTGTAGAGGTCTATGGACCCCATCGACGGACCGTCGATGCTGTCTGTAGATCCCAGGTATGTTTACCACTTTTTCAAAGTCTAAAAGTGATTGACGGTACCAATCGACGGACTGTCGATTGATCTACAAACCGTCGATGGGGTTTCGTAGGTCCAAATCTTCCAGTATCCGACCCAACTCGGTCGGTAATATTAAAAGACATACCATTTCAAATAATTCCCTCCTTCCATTTTGTTTTAAATTTCGTCCTTAACCATTTCAACCCATCATTTTTCCATATTTCACTTCCACAATAAACTTCCTATCTCTCCACTTTGTCCCATCAGTTTCCCACAATTCCCAGACACTCTCTCCCCCAAATTCTCAGTTTCTCCTTCTTCTTCGGCCGGTGATCGAGTTCGGGCGCATAGGCTACTTCTACAAAGTTCACAAGTGCACACAACCACACCACTACTACGAAAGGTACTTCGATTTCCATTAACTCGGAATTCTCGTTCAGGGTTGTACATAGAAATTTAGGAGTGGGTCTTGACCTTGAGACTACATTAAGTGAATTTGCATGTTAAAAGTTGTGTAGTTACTTCCCTCAGAATGATAGAATGTGGTTGTGTAGCATATTAGTCTATCTAAAATGTTGTGTGTTTTCATGTGTCTAAAATTTTTGACTTAGGGTTCCTTATTTTGACCAAATTAGGCTGATAATTATACAAAATCATAACCCTAGGAATGACCAACTAGTGTTAGTGTATTAATAAGTATGTCTAGAACTTGTTTGTGACAAAAAGGTGTCACCGAAGACACAAAAATTAAAACTTGTAAAAAGCCTAAAATTTGTCTCAGGCCAAAAATACGAGATCCCGTCTACAAAATGTCGATTCATCGATGGGCTGTCGATGGGGTCCGTCAGTCAAAACACCCAGAAATTGCTTAAGTACAACATGATGAAAGTGAACTACGGTTCATTGATTGATTGACGGACTTTTTTGCACTTCTGTTGTTTTCTTCAGTGAACCTGATTTTACCTCAATCTAAAAGAAATCTAAGTCTTAAATGACGGAAGTGGACTGCAGTCCGTCGATTGATCAACGAACCATTCTGCACGTCCGTCATTTCCTTTAGAGAGCATTAATTAACCCCATCCTAAAAGTAATTCTAAGTGTCAGACAACAGATGTGATCGACGGGCTGTTGATAGTGTCCGTCGACCTAACTCTGCAGCAAGGATCTGCATTTCTGATTTTTAAGTTTCCTTATTTCCGTTGTTTTTCTAGTGTGTCGTAAGGCTACTATGATACTAAAAATTACTTCACAGGTACCGATGGCTCCAAAGAAGGACGTTGTCTATGCCAAGACGGGAAATCCAAGTCAATTGCCTCGTCTCGACGGTTGATTGATGAAGACTCTGATAATGAGAAAGACCTAGCCTATGTCCCTCCAAGTTCCATAACACCGACATCAGTAGCACGGATCATTAGGGGAACCCCCCGAAAGCTGACTTCCGACGTAGTCACTACCTCCCAGTCTGATGAAGAGCGCACACTGATCAATTCACCGACCGGGGAAACCTCTTATTCAGAAGGGGACTCTACATCCGACTTCGAGGATGCCACAGTTTTAGGGTCGGCTTAGTCCTCACGGTCCACGGCGGCCACTACTTCAGGCTCCAAATCTCATGGAGCCACTGTGTCGAGTGATCACACAGAAGAAGGCTCGTCTGATGAGACCACTAGTTTAGAGGTTGACCTATACCCCGACCGGGTGACCCCTCTCCTGTCTCTGGTGAACCAAACGGATGGTGCATGGAGGGAAAGTGGCAGGTGTACATGGATGAGAGGATGCTTAATGAAAAGAGGGTGATAACCTGGTTGGTTACTAAGGAGTGTCACGTACTCACAGGGAGTTTTCCCATAGTCCATGAGGTGCAGAGATTATTTCATTTCCATAAATGCGACTGGATGGCTCAGGACTTGGATAGTTACAACAAAGAGATTGTTCGGGAGTTTTATACCTCCTACGTAGTCACTATCCGAGGGTCCATCGATAGGAAGGCAAAAACCCCTCACTTGTGCACTAGGTCGGGGGTGATGGGTGGATATATCTGAAAACACCATCGGTTGTTTCCTATACGGCTCCTCCACCGGTTTACAATGGACCCGAAATACCTCAGGGTTTGACTACACGTGGGATATTTTTCAGAGTGGTGCTTTTCAAAGAAATGCAGAGCAACGTGATGTAGTAAAAAATGGAAAGATCGGTATATCATGACAGACGGTGATAGATTCGATTGGGTTATAGATCCCCGAGGGCTCATCCAGAAGGCCACTCTCACTTTTGTGGCCAAGTTTTTCTGGCTGTTGGTTTGGCACCAATTATCGCCTACAAAGGCCGACAATGTGCTTACCTAGGATAGGGCGGTGATGGTGGCAGCTTTGGTATAGGGATTGGAGATAGAATTTTCTAGGATGATTATAGTGGAGATTCATAAGAGGGCATTCAAGACTTCTAGCACTTTCCCCTTTTCGTGTCTTATCTTCCAGTTATGCAGGGACGCCGGAGTGACAATTTGGCAGTGTGACAGACTCTGTAAGCCGATAGGTACCCTGGATGTTGGTTTTATCAAGGATGAGGCAATGTAGCAACACCGCACAGAGGTCCTAGGATTGAGGTTCCTCCACTAAGCGAAAATCTGGCTGATATAGTGGAGCTAGCCCAAGGGGCTGACCTTGCAGCACCAGGGCATACTGACCACACTCCGGCATCCTCCTCACATGCAGCTAGTAGGGTCCCCAGATCCTCCAGAACCACGCCCCATCAACGACATTGGTCCCTCTAGCTTGAGTTCAGAAGTTGGAGGCACAGATGACCACTCTGCTCCACCACATTCAGCCTTGGATGAAGAAACCCATTGCTGAAGCAGAGGATCGCATAAAGAAGCGGGTGGCTAAACAGGCCGAACAAGCCTTTGAGCTGCCGGCACTAGCAAGTCCATTCCCCACCACTGACCACACTGCCATTTAGACTGAGTTAACCAGCCTGTGAGCCGACTTCGACACCATCTTGGACATGCGGTGGACTGAGCCAGAGATTGCTCCCACTGTGTTAGAAGATGACAAGGTGCTAGATGTCTTGTTCAAGGTCCCTGCTGAGCCACAATTTGAGTAGCGTGTGCGTACCAAGAGGCACCGCTCCAGCCACATCACTGTGGCGGATGATAAGGCTCGTGCGAGAAAGAAGATCGTACAAAGCTGGAGAGGGATAGGAAGGCCTCCCTTGTAGTTGAGGAGATACGTCAGAGGAGAGCACTAGAGATGGATTCTGGGGCATCTAGTTTTGTATTGACGAGCGATGAGAGGAGCACTACGGATGGTGCGGAGGTTGGTGTGGGCACTACTGAGAGTGGCCCAATTGATGATCCAGTGTGTTCCAGGAAACAAGACCCACCCGCGTGTTGATAGTTCTCGGAGCTATGCGCCATAGGTTTGCTTTACCTACCACCCTGTTTCTTTATTTTTTAATGCATTGGGGACAATTGCAAACAAATTTGTTGAGGGTGGGGTAACTTGAAAGTGAGTGGTAGGGTGAAATCTGGTAACCCAACTCACAATCCTCTCTTGGGTTCTTTTTCCCCAAGAGACTGCTTAATTTTCTGTTGAACCGGCATGTCTTAGGAAGTACAAGTATGGAAGCATAAAAAACAATGCATGATGGCTAGTAAAATTGATACCTCGTCCGTTGTTGTGCTTCCATGAATAGGGTTAAGATAAGTTGAATGTGTTGTCTCTAAGCATGACATAAATAGGCACCAAATGCATGACCCTCAACTAATACCTGAACTGGGAAATTCGATAATGTGATAGTGCAATGATGTGCCAAGAGAGTGTGAGAAGATTTAAGTGTTGAAACAGTTGGTGCCTAGCTAGAACGTTCCCGATTAGTCATGCGAAGGGAATCAATTTAGAAACTAGGAAGTGATCATAGGCCCTTGTTCGAAATAACCCATATCTAGCCTAGAAGAAGTTAACCAAATGATATGACTTTTCCTTTTCCATAAAATATGTTGAGCCTGTAATAGAACAATTTTTTTAATTCACCAACTCACCTTCCCGGGGTCAAATGTTTTGGCCCCAGTTCTTCCTTGACATGTGCACCTCGACTTAAGCCAAAAGCCTAAGTTGAGGGTGAATAATGTAGAAAGTGACCTCGTCTTGGCCCTGACTCGACTTCGGGTATTGTGTACCTCAACCCATGGCAAAGCCATGAGTTGAGAGTGGATTTTATGAGTGCGGACCCAAAAATAGGTGTGAAAAGAGTTGGTTGTTGAAAAGAGAATCTTAAGTGAGTGAAAGATGTGACTTGTCGAAAAATGAATTAATAGTGAAAAAAAAATAAATGAATAATAAAAGAGAAAAGAGTTTAAAGAGAAAAAGATGAAAAAGAAGTGAAAGTCACACCCAAAAGGGAAATAAGTCAAAAGAAAGAAGAGAAAAAGAAATAGGGAGTCAAGAGAAATAAAAAGAGGTAGAGAGCTTAGCGGCAATGTCAAGGAGGGCAGAAAGTCACTAAATGTACCCAAATGTACCACACCTAACCCTGTACCTACGTTACAAGACAAGAAAGTCGTACCGTGATCCTGTAGTCTAGTGTGGTGAACCAAAGCAGTGAAAATAAGGGCAAGCATATGGCGAAGATTACTAACTGTGTTTGAACTTGTTCTTGAGCGCGAGTGTCGAAACAAAGATCCTTGTACCCAAAATGGATAATCATTGTGTGAAAAATTAGGATTTCTTTTGAAGTAAGGGCACTAGTTGCGTTATGAGAAAGTTGGTACCTTGGTGAGAGGAAAAAATAGTTGAAGTATGTTGCATGGTGAATTTGTATCATGATGTGATATGCATAAGTTAGATTGTCGAGCCTGAGAGCGTAAGCCTGCACTGAATCAAGAAAAAGTCAAAGTTGATAGTCATGTTATTTCTAGAGCTTAAAAATATATACTTCTATACGAGTGTCGTTTAGGTTCATAGTGCGTTGCTTGAGGACAAACAACGAATTTAAGTTGAGGGTGTTGATTTGCCATGATTTTATGACATTTGTAATGCATTTCACTCAAGAGTTGTGTGTCTAAAGCCTTTTTGTGGTGATTTTTATAAATTTTGTGTGCTATTTTGCAAAAAAGATGTTCAGGCGGAACGAAAAGAAAACAACTGAAAAAGCGCAGAACAGGACCTACGGAGGCCATTGGTTCCATTATTTGATCGACGGACCGTAGTTCGTGAACCGTTGTTTGGTTCAGAGAAGGTTCCATTACCCGAGTTTGGAAAAATTTTAAGTGTGGAGTTACGGAGGGCATCGATGGACCGTAGATGGATCGACAGACCGTGTTGTTGGTCCGTCGAATGATTCAAAGAAGGTGCTATCCGGTGGAGCAAAAATATTTTTAAGTCCTGACTGACGGAGGCAGTCTATGGACCGTTGATTGATCAACGGTCCATCAGTTGGTCCATATATCGAAGTCGCGTCAACTGAACAAACTTTCCTTATTTTAATTCGTTTTTCTTTAGGACTGTAGTTTCTACATATAGGGCATTAAAACCTTGTTTTTGGGTTAGTTACTATTAGTATTATTCTATTTTGTGTATTGGAGATTGTTTGTTGCAAGCTTGGGCAAAAATCAATTTCCGGATTTAGTTTGAAGGATTTTCTGGCAATTTAAAGTTAAATTTCTGGGTTTCTTATTATTGTTGAAGTAAGTTTATGATTTCTTCATTCAAAACTATGAATTGTGATCTTGCTAGCATGGGTAACTAAATCCACAACTAGGATTGTGGGAACCATTGGTAATTAACAAAGTAATCCTAGTAATTAAGCAATTCTTGGATAGTGTTGTTGCATGCATTGATAATTCTTTCGCTAAAAGTCTTTTTAACGAGTGCACGCATTAGAACTCGCCTTGTTGCTACTTGTTGGACCAATGAGTTTGTAATAGGAAAAGAATTATCAACATAGATTTAGTGTGATACTATCTAATACGCTAGTGTCGATTGGTGCGAAGTAATAACTAAGTCATACATCCATTATGCTGTCTAATATGAGGTAAAGATAATGGTAAGTAGATTATACACACGTAGCCATACCAAGGTGCGGGGTGAAATTCTTTAGATGCAAGACCAAGGATTTAGAGATACCTAACTTACCAATTTGCATGTAATACACTAGGAAAGGATTGCTATTGCTAGGAATACTGCGTTATGAACCTGTGGGGGAACACATATACCCTAGTTACTCTCTCATCTTGATAAAACCAACATTTATTTTTGTTCAACTGCTACTTACACTATTAACAAATTTTGTTTCACCAAACAAAAATCCCTTTACTTACATGCTTTGGAAAAACCTTGACTAAATGGACATAATTGTGAATTAAAGCTAAGTATGAATCATTTTCCTCAGGGATCGATCCCAACCTTCTAGTTGGGTTCTTTACTTGATCATGACCGCTTATACTTCTTTAGAGAGGTATAATTTGAGCGTATCAAAGACTCAAGTTTCCAAGTTAAGGAAAGAGTAAAGAGTTGAAGACATCCAGGAATATAAGGGAACTAACTATTCCCTAAGAGTTGATTTAAGATTCAAGTTTCAAGTCAAGTAAAGAGTAAATATATGAGTTCATTTCTCAAAAGCTATAATGGAGCTAAGTATTCCCTAATAATTTATAAATATTTTCACATTTAAGATAAGAGAAAACTAAGATTTCCAAAAGAGTTTTGAGCAATAAAAAGGGAACATTGATTCCAAGAGAGCTTTCTAAAGCTAAGTACTGAGCAATTATCTCAACCCAAAGAAGGAAGTTGTTTTAAAAACACATGAGCTAAAGTTTATTTTGGGAGTAGTACAACATTGAGCACCGATGTGGGGATAAGAGTTCATAGCAACTCAAGTATCCATGAAAACCATGTAGCCGTCATTGGTATTAATGGGTCATACTTTTTAGATGATAACATAAGTTAAGCTAGTGAATTCACTAAGTTAAGTAGTTCTATGAGACGGTAAAGTATAATACAGTTCTGGAAACGTGGGCAATACATTATATCATCACTTACTCATGGTGGTGGATGTCGGTTAGAGAATCTCCACAGAAACTATATTACTTATATATAAGTAAAGTTAAGTTTGTTATTGCGTTTTCTTTAACGAACGAAGTGTTTTCATTGTTTTACAAGCTTTATATAATGCATGTGTTTAATTTCTTATATTAAGTCAAGTTATTCATCAGTTAAGCAGAGCCAAGGTAAGTGTTACTCTTTCAAGCTTAAGTTGTTGTTAGCATTCCAACTTGCATACTCGTACATTCAATGTACTGCTGCTAGTTGTCCTGTACGTATCATGATACAAACACATATAACTATGATCAGTATCATCTAGGGCCTCGTTGATCTAACTAAGAATTACATTTCAGTGGTGAGTCTTCTTGCATTATGGAGGACACATATTTATTGCTTTCGGTCTTTCTTTTTATATGAAGTTGTGGGTTCAGTCCCAACATCCATCTTAGTATTATAGAGGCTTCATAGTCAGACAAACAGTCAGACAGTTTAGTTTTGAGTCTCTTCTTTGTATTGCAGATATTTTGCTTTGAGACTTATGTGTCATTTTTTCAAGTTATTCAATTCAAGTTATTTTATGATAATTTTTTCTTGTATTTACTTAAGTCTTCCAATGAGTTAAGTAAGACAGGCCAAGGGTCTGCTCAAGGCCAAGAATGGTCATTGAGTGCTGGCCACGCCCAGGGTGTAGACTCGGGGCATGACAAACTTGGGATAAAAGCACAGAGTTCAAGAGTCCTAGAGAGTCTATGAAGTCGTGTTTGTAGAGTCCTAGTTATCGGTGTGAAGCGTACCACATCTATAATTAGGAGTCTGTAACATTTAAGAATTTATCACTTCTTTCATATTCCTTTTCATGAGTTAGAGTTTATCTCAAAAATTCTCTATCTAATTCATGCTTGCGCATGTTTCAGATAACCATGCCTCCACGAAGAGTAGCAAGAGGTCGTCGAGCTAGGAGGAATGTTGAGGAACCAGAAATTCCCAATGCACTTGAAGTGCAACCTCAAATAGAAGTTATCAACGTGGAGTACCAGAAATTCCCAATGCACTTGAAGTGCAACCTCAAATGGAAGTTATCAACGCGGAGTTCCGTGAGGCTATCAGGATGTTAAGTCAAGTGGTAACAAACCAAATTAGGCAACGAGGAGATCGACAAGAAGAGGCTGACACTTCAAGGATTCATGAGTTCTTGAGGATGAACCCTTCCAATTTCACCAGTTCGAGCCCTACGGATGATTTGGAGAATTTCGTTGAGGAGCTGAATAAGGTTTTTGATGTGATGCATGTCATTGATTCTTAAGAGTTGAGCTAGATGCATATCAACTTAAAGATGTGGCAAGGACTTGGTCGATCAGTGGAAGGAATGCAAAGATGAGGATGCACCACATCCCTGCTTTTAATAGTCTTTCTTAGGGCATTTCTTTCCCCAAGAATTGAAATACGCTAAGGTGTGGAAGTTCATTATACTAAAATAGGACTCTTTGAGTGTGCATGAGTATAGGTTGAAGTTCACCCACTTGTACCGCTAAGTATGGTAGATTCCACCCAGGTGAATGTCGTGATGGCCAGACATGTTGCTTTAAGTGTGGTCAAGAGGGTCACGTCATGAGGGAGTGCCCTAAGAACAGGTGGGGTAGTGGAAATACAGGCAATAGAGCTCAATCTTCATCAGTTGCTCCACCCGACAGGGCTGCACCTAGAGGTGCCACTTCTAGTAATAGCGGAGGGGCAAACCCCCTCTTTGCAATCACTAGCCGTCAAGAGCAAGTAAACCCTCTAGATGTTGACACTAATATGATCAAAGTCTTTATTTTTGATATTTATGCATTGCTAGATTCAGGAGCAAGTTTTTCTTTTGTAACTCCTTATGTTGTAAATAAGTTTGAGATTCTTTGAAAGAAACATTGTGAACCCTTCTGTGTTTCTACACCTATTGGAGAGTCTATTCTAGTGGAAAGAGTCTATCGCCATTAACCTGTTTTCATCAATCACAAGAACACCATAACTGACCTAGTATAGTTAGACATGGTAGATTTTGATGTCATTCTAGGTATGGACTGACTTCATGCCTGTTTTGCATCAATATATTGTAGAACTCGAGTTGTCAAGTTTCATATTCCTAATGATCCAGTTATAGAGTAGAGTGGTAGTTAAGCAGTACCTAAGGGTCATTTTATTTCGTACCTTAAGGCGAGAAAGTTAGTTTCAAAGGGGTGTATCTATAACTTAGAGACCTTCTTTAAGCATCCATAACCTACACTTTGTGTAAAAAGGTAGAGAATAATGAAGTTAGTACAAGAATGCACTAACTATGGCAACCATGCAAAAACATGCATTTAAAAGGGACATTTTCTTAAAATCATACTTCATTATTTTTTGTGAAATCTTCATAAAAGCTTTATCCAATAAGCATTACATCACTTACATACATCATATAGGCATATTCCATGGTCAAACATACTATAAAATCATACATTGCATTTAAGGTATTTTAAATTATAGTAAGCATATTCCTTCTTTACAGTGAGCTTATTTTCTCTTTACAGTGAATCATTTTCTTCTTAATTCCTTAACCTTCCAAGTAACCCTTTAGTGATACTTTGGGCAATGCATCACCTTAATTCCACAAGGTTATCATACATACATTCTACACAAGCCAACACATACCATCATAGAAATATAGCAAATTATAGACACATTCAAGTCAAGACAATAAGGCATTACAGTGAACTCTATTCACTTTGGACATATACTAATTTCACTTCAAATAGAACTTTATAAAACTTTACTCACAATACCAATCTAAGTCTACTAGTGAATGTACATGTGAAGCCCCATAACCTCACACATACTTAGTAAATCTATCATGAAACCACAAGCCTTGACATCCAATTCATACATCAACATAGTAAGTGAAGACAACTTCATTCATGTCAAGCAAGAGCTTTATCATATAGATCATTAAGACCAACATAGTGCATATAAGAACAAGACCACATCACATAGACTCATATCATGCACATCTTCATGACAAGTAGACATATACTACAAAGTCATGCATAAGGAACATATATATATACACATGCATTAGAACACATTCCTAGGACTCCCTTAGATAGCTACTTGTGCAATGTCTAGATGGGTTCATTTCTTCCACATATCCTAAGTACCTTCCCTTAGGTTATCCTAGTTAGGGTCCTTTACTTTACTTTAATTCCATTGTCCATTTTACTTTAGGGAAACTATAGCCTCAACCGAAACTAAGACCATGGGTGCTAAACATGGAATTTGCTGTTGTAGAGCCTTACACCAAAGGAAGGTTCTCCACTTAGCCAAAGTAGAACATTAACATATATCCTAGCATATTAAGTGAATTCACTTGATAGATCATATGTGGCAAGCATAGTTATGGAACTAAGAGATATACATAACCCTCTACATTATCATTAGCATTGGAGCCTCATCTCATGAGAAACCATGGGTGAATCTTCCGCAAGGAGTCAACACCTTATGTCGAATCATAGGTAAATTTTCCTCTAAGGGAAGTCAACACTTATGAGAACCCATTGGTGAATCTTCCTCCAAGAGAAGCCAACACCTCTCATTGTCAAGTTCACTCGGTGCTAAGCTATTTTCCCTTTATTGAAAAGCCTTTATTACATTATTTCATAAAACACAGGCTTAGGATATTTACTCCTCATATGCTTAGCTCATAGCATATTCAAGAACCTATCTAGTTTAGGGTACACTTGAGCACACCTTTCAAGGCACCTACATTGACTAGATTATCATATATGTGTGTGTGTACACTTATATGTGAGCAAACCTTTCACATAACACCTTTAGACCATACATGTTCATAACATGTTCATAACATACTCATGCTTTCATATTCATTTACATAGAACCAAACCTAGGAACTATCCTATCAATGTACATATGTGCAATGCATAGACAAGGTCTGATACCCTTGCCCATACTAGTACACCTATCAAGTCATCCTAGTTAATGGAATACATAACATGCTTCACATACATATACTTTACATGCATAGTAGTAGACATTTAGTGAATATGAGATCAACCATTCATTAGACACCATGAACCTTTACTACATTGTAATCATGCAAAATATGTGAGTGTGTGTACATTGGTAAAAATGATCACATAATGGATATCAACAAAACATTGAGGCATACACCCTCTTAGGACCACAATGCACCTTAAAGCATAGACCACACAACACAACTTAGCATAGGAGACAAGCTAACTTCACATTACACTTAAGACTCCTAATCTTGTCTATTCACACGTTTACATAAGGGTACATAGGTAAGGGGACATCAACCATCACAACTCATAAATGGCAGCACCTAAACACATCCCTAACATAGTTATACACATGCATACACAATAGCCATACAACTTAGATCACAACTAGAATGGGAAATTAGGCATGAGGTTCATATTGGGTGATCATCACCAACACACCTTCATAATATCTTCAAGTTGCCTTCAAGGCCATAATCAACACATATATATTGGCAATAAATTAAACACCGCCACCATAAGTGGAGAATACCACACAATGCCATACAAGGCATCATCAACTATCAATACTATAAGAAAGTAAAGGAGATAGGCATTCTTACCAATTTCTCATCCCTTTGATCATCATTGATAAATACACCTTTTTCATCAACAATTCATATATAGGGCAGTAGCTAAATCTACTTTAATCATAAAGCAAATCATGTACAAGTCGCTACAAGATCATGCTACAACCTAGTATAATACATCACCAACATACTATAAAGTAGAAAGATATATCACTTACGAGCATTCCTTGCTTTGATTATCATGATCAACATTCACAATATAACAATAAAACCAATCTAGGGAAGTATCTAAAGGCATAATAATCAATTCTAAATCATGCTTCATCAACCCTAGAACTTAGATCACATCATGTACATAACATTGTAAAATCTATTGGCTAAGAGGATGTAAATCAGTTCTTACCAACCTTCCTTTTTTTTGATCATTAAGGATTCACTCCCACAATTCATCAATAACATCAATATAAGTCAGTAGCTACAATTAACTTTACATAAACGAATCCTATATACATGTACTATAGTATCGATGTTACGTTGAAGTCCATACTTTAACAATTAATAGAAAGTTGAGATCAAGTATTCAAGCATCAATGAACATGAATCCAATATCGCATCAATGAACATGAATCCAATATCACATAAGTCATCATCACATTACTATGTAGGCAGTAGGTATAAGAAATTCAACATGCTAGAATCATAATTCGACAACATCAATTCAAGATCACAAAGCCCACGCATAGGCTAAATCGAGACTTTGAAGGGAGCATGGGTTCATCATGCAATTGGATTAAAATTTACAACATGTTAACTTATATTCATCATTAGGAAGCCTTTAAAAACATTTTAATAAAGAACCCATGTCTAGATTGAAGAAGAAGAGATTTGATCATATTTTCTTTTCGAAAACTTTGAGATTAACTCTCTACATGGAAGTATAACTAGAGATGAAGGATCACCATACCTTAATGTAGAAGAAAACCTCTAAAACTTGATGAATAACCCATAGGAATCTAAGATCCAAGCTGTTCTTGAGGTTCACCTTCAATGGAGGTTCTAGAGAAAATATTTTGGGAGAGGGAGGTTTGATTTTGAATGGAGGATTGGGTATGGGCTATTCACATTTTTGATTATCTATATACACCCAAAAATAACTAAATAAACCATGTAGGGTCAGGTTAGCATGTGGGGTGAATGACATTCACCCCTTTAATGAAATAGTCGCCTGGCAGTGCGAAACTGCCTGCATCGACGGACCCATTGGTGCGTAGTAGGTCCATCGATGGACCATTCTTCTGGCCGTCATTTGGGTCTGAGGCTTGTCAACTTCCTTAAGACTTCACTAGGCTAAGTCCTAAAAAATTAACCCCCATCGACGGGGCGTCATTCAACTGACGAGGCGTCATTTGGTTCATTCGATTTACACTGCCAAGGCAGTGTCTCGCAGCCTTTGGGTCTTTCATGAGGGCCTCTTGCGGGGCTCTTGGAAAGTCGTACCCAGATGTTTTCAACGTGAATATACAATGTAACATGTTGAATACCTTCCATTCAAGTTTCACCCAAAATGAATACGTAAAAAAATTCCAGACATGCAAGGCATACTCAAAACACACATGAACGTCTCAAGGGCTAACTTTCGAACGTCTTAGACGTTCTTGGATGTTTGACCTCCAAAATTCATGAAAATCTATACACTGCTTATAAACATCAGTATTAGTCATTTTAAGACTTTAAGTACCACTACATACATATATAAACACATAAAAGCATCTAAGGCCCCTTTGGTGACTAGTTGTCGAACGTCTTGGTCGTCCCTTGACGTTTGACTTTGAAATCACCTTAAACTTTAGACACTGCCTCAATACCCCATTATAAACATTTTTAGGACCTTATACCCTTATGACCAACATGTTAGGATCTAGACACCCTAACCCATTTTGGGGGTCTTACAATCATTCCAAATACTCGTCCTATCTCTATTCCGCCATATAGAATGGCACCAACACAGTTGAAAGAGTTGAAATAACTATTAGATAAGGGTTACATTAGACTAAGTTTCTCACCTTGGGGCTTTCCGTTCTTGCTTATGAGAAAAAATATGGTTTCTTTAGGATGTTTATAGACTACCGTCAATTGATTAAGGTTACCATCAAGAATAAGTATCCACTTCCAAGTATAGATGATCTTTTCGATCAAATTACGGGTGCCACCTGTTTTTCAACAATAGACCACATATCTGGATACCATCAGTTGAAAGTTAAGGAATGTGACATTCCAAAGACAGCTTTTAGAACCAGATATGTGCATTATGAATTTTTGCTCATGTCGTTTGGATTAACTAATGTGTCAACAACGTTCATGGACCATATGAACAAAGTGTTAAAGTCTTATTTGGATATGTTTGTTATCGCCTTCATTGATGACATACTAATATATTCAAGGAATGAAGAATATCATGCTAGTCATCTCAAGATAGTCCTTCGGACTTTGAAAGGTAAAGAGTTATATGCCAAGTTCTCCAAGTGTGAGTTTTGGCTTAAGTTTGTGGCATTCTTGGGCCACATAGTTTCTGGTGATGGAATTAGAGTTGATACCCAAAAGATAGAAGCATATCAGAGTTGGCCTAGACCCACATCTCCAATTGATATTAGGAGTTTCTTGGGTTTGGCTGGCTACTATAATAGGTTTGTTTAGCGGTTTTCATCTATATCATCTCCTTTGACCAAGTTGACTCAGAAAATAGTTATGTTCCAATGGTCTAAAGCTTGTGAGAAAAGCTTTCGGGAGTTGAAGAAGAGGTTGAATACTACCACAGTCTTGACCTTACCAGAGGGTACTCAAGGTTTTGTGGTGTACAATGATGCATCTAGAGTTGGGTTGGGTTGTGTGTTAATGCAGAATGAGAAGGTTATAGCTTATGCCTCCGGGCAGTTGAAGGTTCATGAGAAGAATTACCCAACCCATGACTTGGAGTTGGCGGCAATAGTTTTTCCCTTAAAAATATGGCGTCAGTATTTGTATGGCATTTATATGGATATTTAGTGATCACAAGAGCTTACAATATGTTTTCACCCAGAAAGAGCTCAATCTTATACAGAGGAGGTGGTTAGAATTGCTCAAGGATTATGATATGAGCATTCATTACCAGCCAAGTAAGACTAATGTGATTCTTGATGCCTTAAGCAAGTTGTCTATTGGTAGAACCGCCCATCTTGAAGAAGATAAAAAAGGACTAGCAAAAGATGTGCATAGACTTGCACGCCTGGGAGTTAGACTTATGGATTCTACAGAAGGAGGCATAGTGGTGAAAAATGGGGCTGAATCATCACTAGTGTCAGAGGTGGTGAGACTTCATGGAGTCCTAGTTTCGATCATTTACGATTGAGGCACACAATTTACTAGACAGTTTTGGAAATCTTTCCAGAAAGGTTTGGGTTCAAAGGTGAACTTAAGCACTGCTTTCCATCCTCAGACGGATGGGCAAGTAGAGTGTACTATGCATATCTTAGAATATATGTTGAGGGCTTGAGTGAGTGATTTTAAGGGGAATTGGGATGATCACCTACCTCTCATTGAGTTAGCTTACAACAACAGTTATCATTTGAGCATCCAAATGGCTCCATATGAAGCTCTTTATTCTCCCATTAGGTGGTTCAAAGTTTGTGAAGCAGGGTTTATAGGACCAGATCTAGTTCACCAAGCCATGGAAAAGGTGAAGTGATTCAAGAGAGGTTGAAAACGGCACAGAGTCGTCAAAAATCCTACACAGATGTTAGGAGAAGGCCATTGGAGTTTGAAGTGGATGATTGGATATACTTGAAGGTTTCACTCATGAAGGGTGTCATGAGGTTTTGTAAGAAGGGGAAACTTAGTCCCCGATATATTGGACCTTATCGCATAACCAAAAGGATTGGCAATGTAGCTTATGAGTTAGTGTTGCCACAAGAGTTAGCAGCAGGTCATCCAGTATTTCATATCTTCTTTATGTTGAAAAAGTTCATGGGCAATCCTTCAATGATTGTAAAAACTAAAAATGTTGGGATTAAGGATAGCTTATCCTATGAAGAGATCCCAGTTCAGATTTTAGATCGCCCCAAGTTTGCAAGTTGAGAACAAAGGAGGTTGCATCAGTCAAGGTACTTAGGAGGAACCAATTTGTTGAATAATCGACTTGGGAAGCTGAAGAGGATATGAAGAAGACATATCCACATCTCTTTGAATCCGGAGAAAATTTAGATCAAGGTACTAATTCTTTTCTTGGTACTTTATAAACTATTGTTACGACCTGAGGGTATACCCTAGAAGTTTTGATATACTCAGATCGTCACACGACATCGTCGACCTCTCGGAGGTCTAAGACAAGCCCTTAGACATCTTTCATTGCATAATCGTAAAAATAGCGGAAATTTAAAACTTGTCATAGCACATCATATGCTAGAACATTGCTTTATATATATATATAATATCATAATACATAGTTGGACTTTAAGTCTGTGTACCATATTAAGAAGCAACTCAATATAATAGAATGGAATAGGGACACGACCCTTAACAACATAAAATATAAGTCTAAGTTATTACATCAACTTAAAGAAACATCTTGGCATAGGTAACCCTTGAATCATAAGGGTCCCTTTACTTGAGCTTGGGAGATCTATCCAAGCTCTTCACTTAGGAGACCTCCTCTAGCCATCACCACCTACCGTTTGTGTAAAAAGATGAAGAAGAATGGTATTAGTACAAGAATGCACTAAGTATGGCAACCATGCAAAAACATGCATTTAAAGAATACATTTCACATGAAATCATGCAACATGTCGTTTTAGTAAACTTCATGAACATAGGCACATATAAGCTCAATATAGTTCACATCCATCATATAGACATGGATACTACTCATAATAGTACATAAAGACATTTATCATACTTTGAGGCAAATTTAATACATACAATACATTACTTCTCTTTTGATCTTCCTTCCTTCCTTAAGTAACCCTCAAGTGTACTTAGTACAACGTATCACCTTGATGTCACCTTACAATAGCCTTTCATAGATATGCTTCATAAACACAATCACACTTATTCACAAGTCATAAGCACATCATATACATCAATTTCACATAAAGACCATCTCTTAAGAAAACTCCTAAGTCACACTAGTGCAATATGTAGGTAGCATCCCATAATACTAGTTCCACCAAGTGTACCTAAAAAGTCACCCTATACTCGGCATAACATACTTAACAAGTCATAACACTTTCATTTATAACTAGACATAAGACCACATACTTCATAACATCATATAAGGACTTATCATACTTTATAACATCATAGGAAGACTCACCATACTTTCTACACTTATGTCATAAACTAACTTAGTTAAGTAATCTCCCTCACAACCCCTTCACAAGCTTACTTGTGCAATGTACAGATGGATTCCTATGCCCCCACATATACTGAGTAGACTCATTTAGAAGTTATAAGTGTAATTCATATGCATAGTCATAATTTACGTCTTCACATAACAAAGTCACTTAAGACGCATTCATATAAGTCATACATAACATAACTCTTTACTTCATAGGGGGATCCAGTCCTATCCTTTCCTTAAGTCATCTAGTGCAATGCATAGGTAGGGTCCACAGTCCTCCCTATACTAAGTACACCTCTCAAGGAATTTGATTAGAATTCATATTCTTATCTTAGTTCTTTTCTTAACCTTCGGGAGACATAGACATAACCGACATAGAACATGTGAGCTACATGGAATCCGGTGTTTTACTACCACACCAAAATGAGAGGGTACTACTTGCCAAGGTAGTACCTTCATACAAAATAGCTATTCTAGTGGAATCCACAAGCTATAACCTATGGGGGCACGTAGCTATAAAACAAGTAGATTTCTTCTAGAAACCTTGACTTGCTAACATGAAGGTTTACATCTCATGAGACAACATCTAGGTTGGGAATCCGGACTTACTAATGTGAAGGTTCTCTTTGTGGGAAGCCAAACTTACTAACGTGAAACTCCCACTCTTATTTGTCATGTTCATTCGGTGCTAGGCTATAACTCCCTTTTTAATATATATTTAAGACTTTAATGCATTAAGTCATAAAAATGCATTAGGATCTTGCTCCTTTATACCTCATATATCTCAACGGATTCTAAGATGAGCATGTCCTTTCATCATAGACCCTACTTCATACATCATGTGTGTGTGCATACAATGTGAGATCTACCTTCACATAACACCTCTAGTCACACATGTTCATAACTTGATAATCATATACTTCACATGCATACAAATAGGTAATGATACATAGGAGAACTATCCTTTCCTTAGTCATCACAAATCTACCCTACTCGTAGATATGCATTAAGTGTGTATGTGCATTGGTCAACATGATCACATAATTGGTATCAAATATCATTGAGGAAGCCACCCTCTAATTATCACAACACATGTACAACATTCTTTCAAGTCTTTGAGTCAAACACATCTAGAGTATTTACGACTATAGACTACACACGCTCACATTACATCATAGGAGACAAGTACATATTCAACATTAGAATAGAACACTCCTAGCATACTTTAATTACACATTCATATAGGGTTCATATAGGTAAGGGTCATACTATATTTATATTCTTAATCATTAGCCATATAAACCACACCTAACCCTAACATGATCATCACACATATGCATATAACATCATCCCCACACCTAGCTCATACAACTAGTGTGGAAGTATATACATATAACTTCACATAACATGAATTGAAACATGATATTAGAATTAAGCCCAAATCCTTTAGAGGAGTTTGGGAGTCTACTGAAGTTGATATGGGTTGTGGTGATGGAGATAGATTTAGCCACTCGACTCATATTGCCTGTTTGATAGCTTCTTTTCAGCAGCTCTATTGTCTAAGGCATTTGTGAACAACATATTACGTAATTTAGGACATGTTGTCTGGTTGTTCTGTTATATTTGAGTTTGGTTCTTGAATTAGATTTATATTGTGTAAAAAGGGACAACTCTTTATTAATGGGGTATCATTCGTCTTGTGGGACTAATATTAGTTGTAAGGACTGGCATGCTATCCAAAAGCTCCCTTCTTGGATTCTTTCAAAGTTGGTAAGAGAATAAGAGCTATTGCAACCTAAGGGTATCGGTTGCAGGTTTGCCTTGTCAAAAAAAAAAACTATTAGGGACTACAATGATTGTGTAAGATGGTATTCAAATAACATAAAATCCATTAATTCATTTTTTGTTTAAATGTGCTTTTTTTGTTTGTATCGATCAAGGTTTATAGGCCAGCTAGTCTGGTTATAAGAAACAAAAGACCGAAACATTGTAGAGTGAATATAAATTCGAAACCTCCATTTTGAACTTCTGATTGTTATGCTACCAGAAGATACATACAGAACCCCGCTTAAGTTAAGGATAGAGTTTTGGGAGAGGCAATTAATTTTTTTAATAGGCTAATGATTGTACACTTCAGACTTGAAGATAATTAGAAATACTTTGTCATGGATGATATCTACAAAGAAGATGGTGGGATCTTATGGATTTAAAGCTACTGGACAACATAATTCAAGTTATTCAGTTTATATATGTATATATAGAAAGATATGTTCTAATGCTGGTTCCTACTAATATTTTGTTGCACGAGTTTCAACATCCATTTCAGAAATTCCACTACTCATTGAACAATAAAAATTCAGTCACTTCTCTTCTAAAGAAGATCAATATTTAGAAATACACCTCTCCTTATTTTGAAGCTTGCAGATATAAATGGTGCAGAAAATTTATCCTAGCTACTATAATCTAATTAATATAACTGGCCTCTTCAAGTTTAAGTATTCTAAGTTGTGCAGGATATTGGTGTTTCAGCCAAATGGAAACAAAAGCAAGAATAAAGCAGGGAAGCATGAATCTGTGTATATGATTGTGGCGGATGTAACCTCACTAGCACCTGCAGGTTGAGAGGTCCATGTTGGTTTTCGACAGTTTATGCTTGATCACAACAATGACAACTACTTGGTCCTCCAAGGTTTGTGCTCTTACATCTACCTACTTTCTCTTTTTACACAAAGGACAAAGAATCAAGTCTTCTTTATTACAAGAACAGATACATCTACTGGAAAGGGAAGGTGATTCCATGCTTTGAAGCTGGAACGGGATTTGATCATTTCTTAAGTCAAGGAGCTTTCACCAATCCAGAAAATGGTATGTTGTAGATGACACTTGTGTCTTAGAAGAAGTGGTATATATCCGTCAAGAAAAGTTTCGAGGTAGACAAGACTGTCTCTCCATGGTGAAAGACCCCATTAGCTATAAGCATACCTGGAAGATCGACCAGTTCTCTGCTCTTACTGTTGGTTTTGTAGACTCTAATACCTTCATTGTAGCAGAACATAAATGGTACAATCACGTGCAAAAAAGTCAGCATTGGAGTCCTTTCACGTGCCACAGAGTCAGGCCAGGTTAACTTCTTCAATTTAATTATTTTTATTTCTGAAGTTCCTTATTTCTCATCCAAATTATTGAATCAGATAGAATTACGCTGCTAAAACATTCTTGAGAAACATTGAGAATTTTTAATATTATTTTGCTTAACATATGTTTAGAGACGATGAAAATGAGACTGGAAAGAATGTTACCTACTTGATACGCGACTATTTGAAAGAATGGTGTAGACTAAGGATTGCTGGATATTTACATCACTATATGGGACATTCATATGTTCTATCAAATAAGCATGTTTATGTCTAGCATTTACTTGTCAATGGTTGTGGAGGTGATTTTTTGCACCCTACACACGTCTTGAAGAATTTCAAAGAAAGATATGGAACATCATACGAGACTAAAGCTTTATCCAAAAAAGGCATTTAATCAAGGACCTAAATGGGATGTTATGGTAAAGACAATCTTTATTCTTTTTATTTTGTATAGGTCGAACTCCATTGTTACATTCTGCTGCTGGTGGTTGTGTGCTCTTCTGAAATTTAATAGATGATTTAATGCCTTCTTTTGTAGTCACTGAATATAGAGTTTTCTTTTGCATCTGTTTATTTCTATTTTTGCAGGTTGATCTCTTCTTTTATAGAGCGCCTGAAGAGGCAAAGGAGCAAGAAGAGGAAGTGCCAGCATGTGCAGATTATGCAGACTACTCTGCTAGTGCTGCCCTTGGTGGTGAGTGGTGACTGGACTAGTAGCCAAATCCCTGAGGCGCAATGGACTGCAGATGCTGCAGCACCTCCAGTAGGTGGTGGTTGGGCTGGAGATGGAGGTTAGTTTGTTATTCTGTGAAATTAGTTCCTGGTATTGTTTGCTTAAAAATTTCAAACCCCAACTGGAACTTCATTGCTCTTGAGCTCATTTTAGCTGATAGTCTTTTGCTTCTTTTTTTTTTCTGTCCTATGATTGTGAGCCTATTCTGTAAGTAAGCATTTTTGGATAAAGATTAGATATTCTGAGTTCTATAATAGATGGATATGTTATATCATTATCGCCTAATTAAAGGCAGTTTCACTCCATTAGCTTTGAGCTTAGGTCTAATGATCTTTGATATTTGTAGTATGGTCTACTTGTGGGCGTCTGTAAGTGTCTGTCGAACACTCAAGCTAGCAACACTAGTAAATATTTTGCTTACTAGATCAAATATGGGTCGGATGGTGTAGGAGAGTTCTCGGAAGTTGCTTGACTTTTGATTTAGAGTTTTTACTGCATAGCACTTTGTGCTACTTCTGATTGTGAGACATAGGGATGTGGCGTCAAGTGAGAAGTTCCTTCTGTTTTTTGTTAAGTTTATTTTTATACCTATGTGGTTTATCACATTGAACAAGTGTTGCAGAACATTTTCGTGTGTGAAATAAATCACGATTCCTTCCCAGATGCATGTTCTATATGATTTTCACAATATTTGGATTGGTTGGCTCACAATGAATAATACTCTCTAATTATGCACTTCCACATTTATCTAACTAACTTCTAATTTTATTTTGAAATTGCAGGAAAATGCTGGTAATTGAATTTGAATTCTGGTCAGAAGTAAACTTGATCTATTGTAGTGAACTAAACTTGATCTATTGTAGTGAACGATGAAGTGTTTTTGTACTATTTTCATATACGTTTGAATGCATTTAGTTTTTTGGAATTTATTGATATTAGAGATCTTTAAACAATCGCTTTCTAAATATTGGTTGTACAAGACATGTTTCTCGAAGATTATTTGGAATATACAACTTAAATTCAATTATTACTTTATTTTGTTCTTTAGAATCCTTGTATATTTAATTATGTGATTATATATTTAATATATGAAATTCAAAAGTGTTGTTGTAGGACGTCCAATGTTAAAGTTACGCTTCATAAGTGTTGCTCTAGACGACATATAAAGTTACACTTAATAAGTGTTGCTCTATGTGGCATATAAAGTTACACTTTATAAGTGTTGCTGTAGATGACATATAAAAGGCAACACTTTTGAAGTGTGACCAATAACACTTCAAAGGCAATGCTTATAAGTGTAGTATAATAAAAAAAATAGGTGTCTCTAATGCATCACAACAAAGCGTGCCCTTATACCTCTTTGGCTACGCTTTATAAGCGTAGCCAAAGATGGCGACATTTAAAAAGTGTTGCCTAATGTCAAAGGTTACGCTTCTTTAGGCCACCCCCTTAAAAGTGTTGCTTAATGTCCAAAAGTGTAACCTTTTATCAAAGGCAACACTTTTTGCTAGTTTGGGCTACACTTTAGTGGGGTGGCCGTAGGCTTAAAATGGGTGTACAACACTTTTTCATTGAGGAAGCCACCCTCTAATTATCACAACACATGTACAACATGCTTTCAAGTCTTTGAGTCAAACACATCTAGAGTATTTACGACTATAGACTACACACGCTCACATTACATCATAGGAGACAAGTACATATTCAACAATAGAATAGAACACTCCTAGCATACTTTAATTACACATTCATATAGGGTTCATATAGGTAAGGGTCATACTATAAATATATTCTTAATCATTAGCCATATAAACCACACCTAACCCTAACATGATCATCACACATATGCATATAACATCATCCCCACACCTAGCTCATACAACTAGTGTGGAAGTATATACATATAACTTCACATAACATGAATTGAAACATGATATTAGAATTAAGCCCAAATCCTTCAACTTCTTAAACATGGAATCATCATATAAATTCATCTTGCATCTAATGTCTTAAAGGCCATGATCATAACACATAAACATGTACAAGAATATAAACACCGCCATTATAAGTGGACCATACCAATCAACACAATTCAATATAAATTCTAAGCTAATTAGAGGAAATAGGTCAACTTACCCAATCTCCAAGATAATTATCATCTTTAATCATTCATCCACAATTTATATTCAATTGATATAGATATTAATATAAATAAGCAATTCAATACAATCTAATCACAATTCTATAAACATGAAATCAAGATCACAAGACCCATATTAATAGTCCAATTTGAGAAATAAGGAGATCATGGGCTCTTCATCAAATTGGATAGAAATTCATCATAAAATCAGTAGCTAAACATATATTCATCATTAGAATGATTTGAAATCACTTTAACAATGAACCCATGGCTAGATTGAAATATAGGATTTTTGACTTAGAATCATGTTTTGAAAAATCTTTGAAAGGACTCCATAGATGAATGTTATCTACGGATGAAGGATTACCATACCTTTAACATTAGAAATCCCACGAAAATCTGAGAAGAAAGCTCCAAGAATCCACCTCCATAGCTTGTTCTTGAGCTTGGTCTTCAATGGAAGTTTTGGGGTTTTTGGAAGAAGAGAGAGTTTTGGGAATTTTGATTTCTTAATGAGTGTCGGGGTTTTTGGCTTGGGAAAAGGTTTAAAAAGGTTCTAAAACAGTTTATAACCGTCTCCCTAAGTTACCAAAATACCCCCATACTTTTTGGGACTTTTAGACATGTCAAAATTGACTTTAAAACGACGCGACCAGATCTGGGAAGTGGCTGCGCATCGTGGAGGCAGCCTCTGATTCTGCCCCAAATATTTTTTGAGGCACTGAGCCTCGTTTAGGACGCGCGTCACACAAGCATACTCAGTGCCAGGTGCGAGATGTGAGGCTGGTTCCCAATCTTGCTGCTGCAAGCTGCCTTGGGCAGCCTCCTTGTCCAACGTTTGGGTCCTCCTTGGGGGCTCTTAGGGTGGTCCTCGGGGAGTCATACCCGAATTATTTGACCCTTAACATGTCTATTAAGATTCTAGGGTCACCTATACTGTTTTTGGACTTCAAACAACACATAAAAACAAAGAAAACATACAAGGACTCACTAGCACGTCTAAAAACTAACTTTCGAATGTCTTGGACGTTCTTGGACGTTTGACCTCCAAACCTCTTCAAATTAATTATATAAGCTGCAAAACAGTTTATTAATATTTTATTAATCTTTTTAGGCACATGTGAGGCTCTAGCTACCTTAGTTCATTTTGAGGGTGTAACAATATTCCCCCACTTGGAAAATACATTCGTCCTCAAATGACACTTGAAACATTTTAAACACTTTCAAGGAATCAATGACATTCATAGCTGCTCACAACACTTCAACATGTTATCACATAAAAGTTGATACGCTCAAATTACACTTCATTACAGAAGTATAAGTGACCGTATCAAGTAAATAACCCAACAAGTAGGTTGGGGTCGATCCCACGAGGAAAATGGTTTAGACTTAACTTTAATATACTATTACATCTATTTAGTCATGTCCTTTCCGAAAACAGTTAATTAAAGGGGGGCGGGTTGTGAAACTAAAGTGTTCAATTATTCCAAAGTAAAACAAGTAGCAAGATTAAAACTTTGGTTTTTATCAAGTGGTGAGAGAAACTATGGTGTAAGTGTTCCCCATAGGTTCATAACTCGATAATCCTAGCTATAACAATTCTTTCATAGTGTCTTGCATGCAAAGTGATAAGGTATGTATCTCTAAATCCTTGGTCTGGCATTTAGAGAATTTCACCCCATACCTTGGTCCGGCTACGTTTGTCAAATTTACTAAACCTTACCTTTACCTCATATTAAGCATCATATCTGATGTTTGGCTTAGTTACTACTTCGCACCAATCGAAACTAACCTATTAGATAGTGTACACTAAATCTATGTTGATAACTCTTTTTCTATTAACTACCCCCTTTGTCCGGCAAGTAGAAATAGGGCAAGTTCTAACGTGTGCACTCATTAAAAAGACTTCTAAACGAAAGAATTATCAATACATGCACGAACCTATTCTAGAATTGTTATTTAGCTAGTTTTACCTTGTCAATCACCCATGGTTCCCACCACCCTAGTTGTGGATTTAGTTACCCATGCCTAAAAATTCACAATTCATGGTTGTTAAACAATAATTGATATACTTACTTTGACAAGTTTGAAGAAAATCCATAAATAACACTTGAAATAACAAACTTCACTTGAAAATCAATTCCGGAAACTTGAGTAAATCGTCAATTTGTAAAATCAAGAACCCAAGAACACAAAATGAAAAATAATAAAAAGTCTGACTCCAAAAATGAGGTTTTTAACCCTATTTATAATAACAAAGTCCTAAATTAAAAGAAGTTTGAAATAAGGAAAGTCTATCCAGAAAACACGGCTTCAGTCGACGACCCCACAGACGGTCCCTCGATAGATCGACGGTCCGTTGACTGCCTCCGTCGTTCCACACTTAGCTTTTTCTTCAGCCTTCATTTTTTTGCATCTTCTCTGATCCAATCGACGAACCAACAACATGGTCCGTCATCTCACTTACGGCCTGTCGATGCCTCCGTCATTCCATACTTTGTGATTTATTCAACATCGGGTACTGGGACTAATCTCTGATCTAATCGACGGTTTGCCAGTATAGTCCGTCGATTAGTCGACGGACCGTCAATCCTTCTGTAGCCCCACACTTGGTCAAAATTCCCTGAGTTGCTTCCAGATGCTTGGACCTCCAGTCGACGATCACCACTCAGAGACCGTTGATGGAATGACGGGCCGTCGATGGCTCCGTGGGTTACTTCTGCAATGATTTCTGCACAGCCGTCTGCATTTTCGTTTTGGACAACTTCCTTGCAAAACACAGATAAAACAGATTAAAATTACTACAAAAAGGCCCTAGACACACACTAAGCTTAAGGAAAAAGTATTGAAAGTACTGTGAAACCACGGTACATCAACACCCTCAACTTAAATTTGCTGTTTGTCCTCAAGCGACGCACTATGACTCACCACAACACTTTTGTACAAAAGTACTCAATTTTTTTAAGCTTTCGTAATCATATGGCTATCAATCCTGATTATTGCGTTAGTTCATGCTTTTACTCTTAGTCTCACTAAGATCCTTCATGTGGATCAGACCATGATACAGACTCACCACGCACCGACACCTCTCCTCTTTTATCTCTCACCAAGGTACCAACTTTCCAGTAGTGCAACTAGTGCCCTCACTTCAAAAACAATATCCTCCCTTTTCACACAGTAATTTCAAATTTGAGTATAAGGATTATATTCAACACTCACGCTCAGAATAGCTTCTCACCTAATTGATACTTGTCGCCATAATCTTGCCCTTATTTTCACTCTTTAAGTTCACTATATTAGACTCTTAGGATCACGATAGGACTTTCTTGGCTTGTAACATAGGCTCAGGGTCAGGTATGGTACATATGGGTACATTTTAGTGACTTGTTGCCCTCCTTGACATTACGGCTAAGCATCCTACCTCTTTCATTGTCTATTATGCCCTACTTTTCTTTTCTTGTAATCTTTGCCTTATTTCTTCTTTCTTTACCTTTTTGTGGAAGTGACTCTTACTTCTTTTCCTTTAACACTCTTTTTCTCTCTTTTTCTTTCTTTACTCAATTGAAAATTTTGACTGAGTCACCTCTCTTATTCACTGTTTCTTTTCTTTTCCACATTACTCTTTTCATCCCCACTTTTTGGGACTTCACTCATGATAGCCACCCTCAACTCATGGTTTTGCCATGAGTCAAGGCACACAATACCCAAGATTGGGTCAGGGCCAAGACGAGGTCAATTTCTGCATTAGCCACCCTCAACTTATGTTTTTGGCCTAAGTTGAGGTGCTCATGTCCAAAGAGGGACCAGGGCCAACACATTATACCTAGAGAAGACAATTTGGTGTAGAAAAGAAAGGTCTATTTCAAGCTCAATAGATTTGGATCAAAAGTGGATCGATTTCATTTGATTTTCTTTTAATTTAGGCTAAAGATTTGGTAATTTGAACAAGGGCCTATGATCCTTTCCTAACTATCTAACACAAATTCCTTTTTGCAGGACTAACTGGGAAAGTTCTAGCTAGGTACCAACGGCGGAACAATCAAATTTCCTCACACTCTCTTGACATTTCATTACCATATCAGATTATCAGACCCCTAGTTTGAGTCTTAGATTTGAGGGTCATGCCGTAGTGCATCTCTATGTCATGCTTAGAGCCAACACATTCATCATTCATTAGACCTTATCATGCAAGCATTCTTTTTAGAACGAGATATCATTTATATTTAGCCATCATGCTTCATACTTCACATTTCATACTTTGTACAAAATACTAACATGTCTGTTCAACAGTAAAATAACCAATCTCTTAGGGCAAAAGAACACTGGCAAGAAAACCACCAAGACAGGATCATGAGTTGGGCTACTCAATCTTCACCCTAACACTCACTTTCCATTTACCCAACCCCAACAAGAAAGCATGCAATTGTCCCCAATGCATAAGAAATATAATAACAAGGTGGTAGGTGAAGTAAACCTAAGGCGCATAGTGCCAAAGATCAAAAAGCAGGCGGGTCCGGTTTCCCAGAACCCGCTCCATCAGTAGTGTCCGCAGCAATGTCAGCACCCTCAGTGGTGCTTCTCTCAGCAGTCTTCAATCGGTAGCTAGACGACCCAGTCGCTAACTTATGGTCCCTTATCTGTCAGGGCTACTCATCAAGCAACGAGGCTCTCCTCGCAGCCTCCATCTCTACTCGCTTCCTCTTCCTAGCCCGAGCACCCTCAGCCTCAATAGTATGACTGGACCGGTGCCTCTTGGCACGGTCACGTGGCGGAGGCAGTGGTGCAGTGGTGGTCTAGAACAGTGCAGTAAGTACGGTATCCTCAGCAAGCTCCACAGGTGCGGCCTCAGGCTCGGGTACCCGCATATCCAAGATGTCATCAACATCATCCCTCAGACTCGCCACATCCGCCTAGAGAGTCGTCACATCAATGGTAAGGGATGGACGTGCAAGGACTCACAACTCAAAAGCATCGAGGCGTTGGTGACCGCCTAAATCCTCCTCTCTGTATGCTGAGCAATCTTCTTCTCAAGCCAGTCCTCAGCCTCAACAATGGATCTCTGCATCCAAGGATGGATATGGTGCAGCAAGGTAGCCATATGGGCCTCTAACTTTTGGACCCTAGCAAGCGGAACCAGTGCAACTGATGGAGGCATAGACCGGGAGGAACTCGGTGCCCTACTAGTGCCGGGGCAGAATCGACCGGGGCAGTATCGGTAGGCTCTGATGTAGCATGATCATCCCCTTGGGCTTGCTCTACCGTATCCGCCAAGTTCTCACCTAGCGGCTGCACCTCTACTCTGAGCTCTCTCCGTGGTGCCGCCTCATTTCCCTCGTCCCTAATAAGACCAATATCGACTGACCCAGTAGGGGTACGGAGGACATCTATGTGCCACACGGGCACTGCAGCAGTCCTGCACAGCTGAAAGATTATGCAGGCAAATGGGTAAGTGGTAGAGGCTTTGAAAGCCCTCTTATGAATAACTTAGATCAACAATTTCGCAAAGTCAATCTCAAACCCAGCGACCATCGCTGCTACTAAGACTGCCCTATCCCAGGTAAGTATATTATCAACAACTGTGGGGGATAGGCGGTGGCAGACCAAAAGCAAGATGAACTTGGCTGCAAACATGAGATTGGCCTTCTCGATAAGGCCTTTGTGGTCAGTCACCCAGTCTGCGCCCTCACCATCTATAGATATATGCTGGGCAATCCACCTCTTGGTGGACTCTCTCAAGTCTCTGTCCCGCTGAAAATGTCCACTCTTTACCACATTCCATTTGTAATCAAACTCAGCGGTGATAGGGACCCTCCCTACATCAGTGGCCTCACTGTAAAGGAAACGGCGAATGGTGAAAGGAGAAATATCCACCCAGCGGCCTCGAACCCGGACATATGTAAGTGGTGCCTGTTTGGCAGGGTTAGCCCGCCAGTCCAAAGGACCTCGGAGAACTGCTACGTAGAAGGCGTAGAATTCTCGAATCTTCTCCTTGTTGTAAGGTCCCATGCTCCTAGCCATCCACTCGAGCTCATGGCGGGTGAATAAGGTATGTATCGCAGGGACTGTGTGTAGACTCCTTGTAACAACCCTAAAAATGAATAAGATAAATACTTAAGGTGTCAAGAATGCTTGCGATTAGACCAAGGTTCACACGGATTTATACGCGTAGAACCAGACCTCAGAACCCTTACTACGACCAAGCCAACTAACTTGGGGAGTTAGTTGAGCTTGGAAAGGTTGGAACAAACCAATTAAGGGTCTCGAAAACGAAGATTTAATCGAAAGAGTCTTTACCAAACTTAAAAGCAGAAATTTTAAGGTTTGAGGGTCCAGGGGTAAAATGGTCTTTTCCAGGCCAAGGGTAATATTGTAATTACACTGAGCAATTAATTAATTAATTAATTAATTTAAATTAAAAGAGTAATTCGGGTGGGTCGACCCGAAGTGACCCATTTTTGCAAAAAGGGTGTCACTCGGGTTTGAGCCCCACTTGAAGCAACGAATTGATGATTTAATCATCAATTATAATCTGATTTTTTGTAAGGGCATAATTGTCATTTCACCTAAGCTAAATAAATCAGATTTTTATTAATTAAATTAAACCTTACTTTGACTAAATTCAAACCTACACTCCTAATCCTAATAAATCTCTTTCACGTCACTCAACTCTCTTTCACGTCTCTCAACTCTCATTCTGTCACGTTCTGCCTAACAAAAGAAAACTCAAGAACTGCTTAACAACAAAATTTCTTCACACTTGAAGAACAAACACGAAAATTCTAAGAAAACAAGTTAACCAAAAACGTTAGGCAAAAAGGGAGGGGTGTTCCGTCGAGAATTGGTGAAAGTTTTGGTGTTGGACATGATTGGAGAGGGTTTTGGACAGCAGGTCGTGTGTGGATTAAACGTCAAAAAGGTATGGGTTTCTTCTCTCTTGGTCCCTTTCACAAGAGGCCCCTTACAATTCAAGATATTCACCCCGAAACTAAGGTTGTTCCCCGTTGCATGTCCTTGTCACTAGCTCCCAAACAATTTCGTAGGTTGGGTATTGTGTGCTGGTAGATTTAGGCAAGGTGCGATGTTTTATGCTGAATGTGAATATGTTTTTGTGTGTGAAATCACGAAAATGATAACCAATGTGTAATCGAAGAAAATGTGTGTGTGTGTACGTTGGCAGTGAGTCTTAGCCACTGTTTGGAGGCGTGTAAGGCATGTTTTCTTCTTGTATTTCATGTGTTAAGGTTCTGCATAACGTGATGTTCATATGGTGTGTGAAGTTACAAGTTTTGTGTAAAAACGCTTGACTAAATGTAACCCCTAAACTACACCTAAATTAGATACTAAGTGTTTGGTGAAATGCCCTACGAAACCAATATGAAAATTTGATTTAAGGAAGGTAAAAACTATGAATAAATTTCCAGATTTGTGCACTCTACAATGAGGTTAAAATCTGGTTTTTTAAAGGGAAAATAAAATAAGTGAGGTCAATGGGAATTGAACCCAAGACCTCACATGTTAAGGGGGCTGAAAAAGAAAAAAAAATGTGAAGGGGCTAAGGGGAAACGAACCCCTTAGCTACTGGTTTCGCGAGAAAAGAAAAAGAAAATGGGGCTGGGGGGAATCGAACCTGGCTACTGGAATTCGCCACCAAGAAAAAGAAAATGGGATGGGGGGAATCGAACTCGCGAACTGGAGGAGAAAGAGGAGAAAAATAATTAAACAAATAAATGGGAGGCGTGGGATTCGAACCGACGACCTCCAGGCACACGCGAAAGGGAAGAAAATAAAGAAAAGAAAACGTGAGGCGTGAGAATCGAACCCGCGACCTCAAGGCTGAAAAAGAATAAGGTGAAATTAGCTAAAGAAATAAAGTGAGGCTGTGCAGGTTCGATCCCACAACCTCACTGCCACTCGCCGAAATTAAATAAAAAATAAAGTTAGGAGTTTGTGGGGGTTCGAACCCACAACCTCCCAAGCCTCTAGAGAAATTAAGTTAAAAATAAGGAGGCTGTGGGGGTTCGAACCCACAACCTCCCTATTCCAGCGAATTAAATACTAAAAATCAAAGAGGTTGTGGGGGTTTGATCCCACAACCTCTTGGTTTGGGCGAAAATGAGCAAAGTGATGTTAATGAAAAATAAAAAGGGGTTGTGGGGGTTCGAACCCACAACCCTTTGGCCAACCTAAGAGAAAAACTAAGTAGAAAATTAATGATATGATGTTAATGGTGGGATTTAATTTAGAGTTCTAATGTTATGAATATTAGAAAATAAAATCAATGAAAAATATAAATGATATCCAAGTGATTCAAACTTGGGTTTCCTTGCCCAATCTTCCGTATTGATACATAAGTCATACGTGAACAAAATATCCAGGAATAATGCCACCTACTTAGATCAAAATCAAGATCTTGGCATATATACGAGATACATAAATCTTGTACTACATAATCTTAGGAATGTATGAATCACTTAACGAATTATTAATGAAGCCTCATGGCTTGTGTGTATAGACTCATAAGTCTAGCATACATTTTAAAGAAGTGAACCTAAGGTGTATGTAATGAAATGACGAAACCCTAGAAGGGTTAAGTAAGAGTGTAAAACACACAAATGGCCAAGTATATTGGCATATGATGAAATAAACATTCACGTAAAATGGGGTGAGTAATTATGAAGAGCAAATGTGCTAATGTTAGCGAATGTGGTGACAACATGATATGAGGCTAATGTATATGATGAGAGCAATCTCAAATGAGCCTAAGTAAATGTTACCAAAATGTACTCACCAATGAGAGTGTAAGATAATGAAGAGACCAGTCTCTATGAACACTCTAATGAAAGTATTGAGGTTAACACACTTAATACTAATGATGAGAGGAGAAATCATCTAATGAGCTATGATGTCCTCATACTAGAAGCCAGCTTCCATGACGTATGAGTTGAATGAAATAGAACTTTATACTGAGCACCGATAGGCTAGCTATAAGCGGTGATGCCTTCTTTCTGGAAGGGCGGAGGTTCACGTAACTCTCATGATATGAGACTGTCCGGCTTGCCGGGTATGGGTCTCCTTATATCTCCTAGTCTTCGAACCTATACTGCCAATATAGGGATCTGGCGGGGTTAAATTCCCATGTACGCTAGCATGTTTTTGGGTCACCTTGGCCGGTGATTCCACCTCTTTTTGGTGTGGGGGAGACACTGGATTTCATGATGCTCACATGATCTATATCGATTAAAGTTAAAGTTCCCAATGGAAGAATGAGGCCAGCCTCAAATGAAGCACATAATGAAATGAATGATACCTAATGTATTAGGATAGGATAATCAAGAGGTGAGCTAGACTCAGGTAATGACATTAGGTTATTCTTGATCATTGCACAGCAAACCCGATGAAAGTCTTAAACTACATCCTAGGTATAGCTGGTGTCCACACACTGGCATATGAACGAAATGAAATGAAGTACGTATGAATGAATGACGCAGACTGTGTGATTGCTAATGAAGACTCCCTAGTTGAGGTACCATATGTTAAGCCCTCATTTTGGAAAGTCTTAATGCCAAGTCCATGATTCCAATGTCTCATGGCATATGAATGAATGATATGAAAGAAGCTACGAGTTCTATGTTATGTGCTATGATATGTGCTATATGTAAGATGTTATGTGCTGTGTGCAATATGATATTTATGATGATACATGTTACTCTCATGGCATGACTTTCCTAATTCAAATTTGGAAAGCTCATTGACTTTCCTAATCCAAATTTGGAAAGCTCACTGACTTTCCTAATCCAAATTTGGCAAGTCCACTGACTTGACTTCCCATAATCATGTTATTAGGGAAGAGCTATTCTTTCTCATGCATGTCCTTGGTGTGTGCTTGCATATACCCATACTTAGTACAAGTGTGTACTAACCCTATACAACTATACTATTTTAGGTGCAGGCACAGGTGGACGATAGAGCTACAGGATCATTGTTGCAGTTATCCGGACGTCTAGCATTCCTCCGGAGTTGGTAGGTCCTCATGCTTTCGAGGATGCTACTATTTTATATTCTAGCTTAGTTTTAGAGTTGAGCTAGTGGAGCATGTTCCACTAGCGTTTCTTTCTTGTTTTTATTCAGTCTATGTATTGGTGCCATTTTGGCAATTATACACTTAATAAGAATTGAACTATTTCTTTCAGTTGCTTATCTCTTAATGTTAGATGGTTGATGGTGAACAATTACGTATTAATGAGAATGTTTTTATAAGTATGTTAAGAAACAAAAAGTTTCAAATCTTCCGCTAAAATTAACCTAAGTGAAGTAAGAATAATGTAAGTAGGCTTGTCTGCGACCTCTGAGAGGTCAACGACGCCGATCTCGTCTGGGGTCTAGATTCCGGTCGTGACAAAGTTGGTATCAGAGCACTAGGTTAAATTCCAATAATAATGAGTTCACATCAACCACATTGAGTAGTTTCTAAGTCATGGTAGTGAAGTGCACCACTTTCATGAATTAGAGACTTATTGATGCATAAGAAAATTTCCCTTCTTCTGATCTTATTGTGCTTTTCCTAATGTCTGAGTTCTTAGTGTTATGAGCGTGTCTAACATCAATCCTTGTTGTTTTTCAAAGAATGAACACTAGGAGAGCTAATGGTCAGAGGAGAGGAGGAGCAGCTGCTGGGGGTAATCAGGATCCACCCCAGGCTCCAGCTGATGGAGTGGCTATGCCAGTTAACCCAGCTGGGTTGGCTGATGCTGAGGTGAGGGCATCTATGGCCCAGATGGCATAGGCCATTACTATGCAGGCCCAGTCTATGACTGCCCAGGTCAAACGGCAGGATATTCAGAGAGAGAACCCACTGGTTCGTAGCATGGCTGACAGGCTGAGGGATTTCACGAGGATGAATCCTCCTATTTTCATAGGGTCTAGGACTGCAGAGGATCCCCAGGAGTTTGTGGATGAGGTGCATAAGATTCTGGTGGCTATGGGGGCCACAGATATTGAGAAGGCTGAGCTGGCTTCCTATCAGCTCAAGGATGTTGCACAGACTTGGTGCAAGATGTGGCAAGATAGCCGAGTTTTGGGTGGAGTGCCAGTCACTTGGGAGCTGTTCAAGACAGCATTTCTGGAGAGATTCTTCCCCAGAGAGATGACAGAAGCCAAGGTTGAGGAGTTCATCAACCTTAAACAAGGCTCTATGACGGTCAAGGAGTATTCCCTGAAGTTTGTTAAGCTATCAAGGTATGTTACTTTCCTTAGTATTTAATAGCAAGAATGAGGAGAGTACTGATCTTTGTTGAAATTATCCAGGTATGCTACTTCCCTGGTTTCGAACAACAGGGATGAGATGATCAGGTTCCTCACAGGAATCAATGGAGACCTGGAGGAGGAGTGTCGGTCTGCGATGCTCCATGATAATATGGACCTTTCCAGGTTGATGGTGCATGTCCAGCAGGTAGAGGACAGCCGCAAAAAGAGGGGCATTCGTGATGCTAGGAGTCCTAAGCCTCAAGATCAGGCAGGTCCCAGCCATGGAGGCTACAGAACTAATTTTGGCATCCGTGAGTAGCCCAGGTTTAAGATCAAGCAAGGTGGGCAGGTGCAGCAGGAACAGTGGTACCCTGCGAATCGGAACCAGTGGCAGTGGCCTCATTCGACCCTGTAGAGTGGGCCGACTCAGAACCAAAAGCCTTCTCGGAGCCAGACACTCCCTCAGAACCCGAGGCAGACCCATACGATGTGTCGGTGGGTGTGTGCTCCTCATCAGACTGGGAGGCAGTGACTAGCCGGACGCCACCTTCTTTGGGCGTGCCCCGAGTGGCCCTAGCAGCTTGTCTCGGTGTTTGGGTGCCTGGTGGCACATATTAGGGATCACGCTCATCGTTCAACGAGCCAATCATTCGGCGTGAAGGTGCGACGGACTTGGACCATCCTCTAGAGTAGAAAATATCTGGCTTGGGGGCCATTGGTACCTACAAAGAAGAGCTATTTATTCATTAGAATCATCCTACACACACAAAAGAAACACACACCAAATTTGGAACACAAAACATAGTAAAGTGCAGAACTGCAGAACTGAACGATAGGCACTATCGACGGTCCGTCGATGAAACGACGGTCCATCAATAGGGTCCGTCAGTGGACACTTAGCACATTTCAGAAGTTATAGGTCCACAGAAGTTGCAGTTAGAAACAACGGACGTGCAGAACGGCCCATCGATGAATCGACGGACCGTAGTCCACTTCCGTCATTGGACACTTAGAAAAATTTAGAAAGCTTCAGAGAACATGGTTGCAGTTAGAAATGACGGACTTGCAGAGTGGACCGTCGATCAATCGGAGAATAAGCCCATCGGCACAACTCCGGTATAAGTAAGGCTCATCCCAAAAGAACCTTTTTACAACATGCATGAACTTTTCCTCTGATGAAAGGACAAGTCCGATGGGACTATATCACTAGCCAAATAATTCACAAAATCGGCGAACCATGGAATCAAGTCATGAGAAGCGGCCAATACATGCTCATCAGGGAAAGTATCATCAATTTCAGCCTTTTCAACCAACTCTCGCATAGCTTCATCCTCTAATCTGGACAAGTGGTTGGCAACTTGGTTTTCGGTCCCCTTTTTGTCTTTCACCTCAAAATCAAACTCTTGCAACAGTAATACCCATCTAATCAACCTTGGTTTCGCATCCTTCTTGGCCATCAAATACCTCAAAGCAGAATGATCAGTATGCACTATGACTCTCGTGCCAAGCAAATAAGAGAGAAATATTTCGAAAGAAAATACCACCGCAAGGAGATCTTGTTCAGTCATAGTATAGTTCTTTTGAGCTTCATTACGGGCCTTACTGGCGTAATAAATTGGATGAAGGATTTTATCCCTCCTTTCTCCAAACAATACACCAAGATAAACCCCACTAGCATCACACATCACCTCAAATGGTTTGCTCCAATCCAGGGAAATAATAATGGCCGGAGACACCAACTTCTCCTTCAGATATCCAAAAGCCTTCAGACAGGATTCATCAAAATAAAATTTACACTCTTTCTCGAGTAACTTGCACAGCGGATATGCAATTTTTGTAAAATCCTTGATAAACCTCTGGTAGAAGCCCGCATGCCCAAGAAAACTCCTCACACCTTTTACAGAGATGGGTGGAGGAAGTCTCTCTATCACCTCAACTTTGGCTCGATCAACCTCTATACCCTTCTCTGAGATGCGATGGCCCAATACGATACCCTCTTTCACCATGAAGTGACATTTGTCCCAATTTAGCACAAGGTTGCAATCTTCACATCTTTTGAGGACTTCGGCCAAGTGACTCAAACAACGATCAAACGAGTCTCCAACCACAGAAAAATCATCCATAAATACCTCAATAGTGTCCTCCACCATGTCGGAGAATATCTACATCATACATCTCTAAAGAGTAGCCGGTGTATTACACAACCCAAAGGGCATCCTCTTGAACGCGAAAGTTCCATACAGGCAAGTGAAAGTGGTTTTCTCTTGATCCTCCGGTGCAATAGAGATTTGGTTGTAACCCGAATACCCATCAAGAAAACAATACCACCCTTTTCCTGCAAGCCTATCTAACATCTGATCCATAAGGGCATAGGAAAATGGTCCTTCTCAAGCCATGCATTCAATTTTCTGTAATCCATACATACTCTCCATCCGATCACCAGCCTCATTCCCCCCTTTTTGGGCACACACTGAACAGGGCATACCCAACTACTATCTGTGATCGTATATATGACTCCGGTATCTAACCACTTAATTATCTCATTCTTTACTACCTCTTGCATAGGTGGATTTAAACGTCTCTGGTGCTCAATACTTGGCTTATGATCGGGCATGAGTTGGATTTTGTGTGAACAAATACCGGGAGGGATCCCAATAATATCTGCAATAGTCCACCCAATAGCTCTCTTGAACCTCTTCAACACTTCCACCAAACACACTACTTGCTCCAGATTCAAGTCTGATGCAATGATTACCGGCAAAGTGTTATCTTTTCCCAAGAATACATACCTCAGATGAGGTGGTAGAGCCTTAAGCTCTAATTTTGGAGCCTCTTCAATAAATGGTTTCGCGGGTGGAGACTCGCGATGTTTCATGTCTAACTTGAATTTCTTTGGTTTGAACCAAAAATCACCTCGATCAAGTGTCGCAACCAATGACCCATACTCTTCAATACCATCACTCTCAAAATTCATGATCACTGCCGCTAGTGCCTCAACACCAAGGCGCTCTTCGATTTGTACCTCAGACGTACTCTAAACCCTGTAAGATATAGCAGATACCGTTTGGAGCTCACCACTCTGCTTCATGGACCTACAAATGTTAAAAGTTGCCTCTTCATTATTTAACTGGAACTACATCTGCCCCTTTTCCATATCAACCAAAGCGCGACCAGTAGCAAGGAATGGCCTCCCAAAAATAATAGGCACCTCAAAGTCAACCTCACAGTCAAGAATCACAAAATCGTCCAGAAATATAAATGACTCTACTTTCACCAACACATCATGGAGTATCCGAATAGGCCTCTTCACCATTCGATCGGCCATCAGTAACCGCATCGCAGTGGGATTTAGGTCACCCAAACCCAAATTCTTGTAGATAGATAGAGGCATGAGATTTATGCTTGCACCAAGAACACATAGTGCTTTAGCAAAGTGTAATAACCCGATAGTACATATAATAGTGAAAGCGCCCGGATCTTCTTTCTTTTGCACCAGTGACTTTGTAGCAATAGGACTACAATGTTGCATCCTATCATCATCCTCAAAACTCACCGACTTCTTCTTAGTAACCATATCTTTTATGAACTTGGCATAACCGGGCATTTGTTCAAGAGCTTCTATCAAAGGGACATTGATGGAAAGTTGTTTTAACATAGTAATAAAACGCCAGTATTTGCCATCCTCGGTCTTCTTCACCAATATTTGTGGGAATGGTGGTGGTGGTCTAGGAACGGGGGTCACCTTTTGGGGCATCTCTTCTTCTTTCACCGCTTCATTTACCAACTCACCACTAGCTTCTACTACCTCATCTTCTACACCAGACGACATAGGTGGATCAATGGTTTGCTTACCTCCTCGAGTCGTGACTGCCATACAATATCCATCATTTTTCGTATTTTGGACGGTATTGCTAGGAAGAGTACCCGGTTGATGTGGGTTCACCGTAGTAGACAATTGGGTCATTTGCAACTCAAGATGCTTGATTGAGATTGCATGTGAATCCACCTTTTTCCCAATATTAGCTAAGTAGCTTCTCAACTCTTTGGTGTGCTCATCACTAGCATCAAACCTCCTCCTCATCTTTTGCAGCATGTCTTCAACTCGCGCCATACTACCTCCACCATCCATAGGAGCAACTTCTCGATTTTGAGGTGAAACATAGGTTCCACTTTGATCGTTTCTGTTTCCATAGTTACCCCAGTTGAAGTTGTTATCGCGTTATAGTTTCCTTCACGAACATAATGGCCTTCTCTGTCATAATTCCCATAGTTCCGACCTTGATTTACTTGACCATGGCGCCAATTCTCCTGATTGGAACCTTGGGCGTTTGGCCAGAAACCCCCTGTCTTCTCATTCATTGCATAAGAATCTTCTTCATAGTAGTACTCATCAACCGGCGGTGGTGGTTTAGCCAAATAATTCACCACATTTACTTTCTCTACACCCCATGTGACATGTTTCAACACCAACCCTAGCTCAGTTCTCATTTGAGCCATTTCTTTACAAATCTCATCTGTAGCTGGGTTGTGTGTGGCTTGCACCGCAAAAGTGTTCTCCCAGTATCCGACTTCCTAGTGCTCCAAGCTTTATTATTTTAGGAGATTTTCTCTAACTTCTGGCGATCTCTGCATAAGTACACTTCCCATAAGAACCACCCGCAATCGTATCAAGCACTACTTTATTATTATCGTCTTGCCCCTTATAGAAGTACTCTTTCAATGATTCATCATAAATGCGGTGGTTTGGGACACTTCTCGAAAATGAGGTGAACCTATCCCAAGAACTACTTACTGTCTCCCCAGGTAATGCCACAAAGTTGTTCACCCTAGCTTTGTGGTTGAGCTTTTTAGACACCGGATAGTAACGCACCAGGAACACATCCCTCAACTGGTTCCAAGTATAGGTCAAGTTATAGGGCAACTCAGTAAACCATATAGCAGCCTCTCTCATCAGTGAGAGAGGGAACACTCTTATCCCGATGCCATCCATGTCCAAGTCAGGCCTCCCTACAAAACTCTTACACACCGACCTCATCTTGGCTATGTGAGCATGTGGATCCTCAGATAGTAGCCCCGAAAACAAACCTCTAGAAGTGAGCATCTGCATCAAGCTACTAGTTATCACGAAAGTATGACCATGTGGTAGAGGAGGTAGGACAAGTGGCCCATCAGAATCAGTGATGTTAACATTGCCCCTATAGTACTCTTGAGGGCGTGGGGCGGGAGGTTTCCTCCTCAGATCACCTTCACCAGGCAATGCCAAGATGTGTTTTAATGTACATATTGTAATAGTCCATATAAAACATACAATATTGATAATTGAGATGTGAAACTCGTTAGTATATGATTATTTCAACATGATTTTGATCGTTAACTCAAATAATAAGATAAAATATGCATTCAAATGTTTCGTAGTATATTATACACTCTTTTTGGAGGTATGTATTTGGTATGAATAAAATTATTCTCCAAAGAAAGAATATTTTCCTCCATACCATACACCATTCTCCTCCATTTGACACGAAAGTATTTAATTAGTGAACGTAGAACTAATTTAAAAACATAAATAATATATAAGTCAAATATATACAAATTGTCAAAAATTACTAGAGTTTTACATATATTTTCTTTCTATCTCATTGTAACATCTCACAAATTTGAATTAGCTAGGAATAAGCTAATAAAATAAAAATATTCATTTTAAGAAAGAAAAGGAAAAAAAATCTGGAAAATTGCTTTAGTTAAGAAAGTGAGTTTTGGGCATTTTCAAATGGTCATAACTCCTAACTCAGGATGAGTTAGAGGTAGTTCTTGATATGGTTGGAAAACCCTTGGAGAGATCGTTCCAACTCCGCCGAGTTTGCACATTTTCGATATCATATAAGGGAAATATGCCTATCAAAGTTGGGTTGTTGAAGTAAGGAAAATCCCAATCCGGATTTAAGGAAGAGCAAACTAGTCTTTTCACCAATAAATTTCCTATTTCGTCTTAGGGATTTATTTGGGGTAAAAACAAGTTTTAATTCAGATTAGAAAAATCAAAATCACACTTAGGGCTTAGAGAAGAGATAAAAGAAGAAGAAAAAGGAGAAAAGTCAAGGATTCGCTAAAAACATCAAGGTTTGTGAGTGGAATTCATCGGTGGTGATTCCTATCAAGGTATGTGAGATATTTTAGTGTTGGGTCAGTTTAAACGCACACCAATCTTGTTTCAATCCTTTGATTTTCAAATTGGTTAGATGAGAATAGTGAAGTTTTGAAAGGCATGGTTAAATTCTTATTGATTCAGTTGTTGAATGTCTATGGTTGCTTTGATTCATAAATTCTGGGCTGTTTTTGGAGTTACATCTATAGGGTATTGAAGGTACTAATAATACTAAGGGTTTGGGAAAAGAACGATGGAGGTTTAGGGGGTTTAGCGGTTAAAAATGAGATGAAAAATCCGCCAGGCGTCACCTGGGCAGGGTCAAGCGAGGTGCACCCCATCTGCGCCAGAGGGTCTAGGGCGGCGCGCCTGCAGTGCGCCCATATAGAGCCTCAGACCAAGGAGGCTGGCGCGGCGCACCCAGGACGCGCCCAAATCGGCGTTTTTGACCTAGTTTTCGTAATTAGCCTATTTTTGTCCTTCTAAGGTGTATAACATTCTCCACTGATTCTAATTACATCAAATTATTTCTAAACACCTAGGAATCACAAAAAACACGAATCATAACCTTGAATTCATAATTTCATTCAAGTAAAGCTCAGATCAATGTCAAAGAAGTTAATAGTCAAGTCTAAAGTTAAGAAGCAAGTCCAAAGAAGAGTTACTAAAAGTTTTCAAGAGTCTTTAATAAATGTTTTAAGAGTTGTTTTAAGACTGATGTGCCGTGATTTCACGACATTTCTAATGTATTTCACTTAAGAGTTGTGTGTGTCTAAAGCCTTTTTGTAGTGATGTTTATAAGTTTTGTGTGCAATTTTGCAGGAAAGATGTTCAGGCGGCAAGATAAGAAAACAACTGAAAAAGTGCAGAACAGGACCTACGGAGGCCATCGACGGACCGTAGTTGGTGACCATAGATCAGCAACTCAGGACTTAGGAGGAAAATTAGGGAAGTCTGACCAAGTGTGGAACTACGAGAGGCAACGACGCTCCATCGATTGATCGACGGACCCTATTGGTGAACCTTTGTTTTGTTTAGAGAAGGTTTCAGTACCCGAGTTTGGAAAAATTCTAAGTGTGGAGTTACAGAGGGAATCAACGGACTGTAAATGGATCAACGGACCATAGATGGATCGACGGACTGTGTTGTTGGTCCGTCGAATGATTTGGAGAAGATGCTATTCGGTGGAGCAAAAATATTTCTATGTCGTTACTGACGGAGGCAGTCTAGGGACCGTCGATTCAGTTGGTCCGTAGATCGAAGTTGCATCAACTAAACAAACTTTCCTTATTTTAATTCCTTTTTGTTTAGGACTATGTTTTCTATATATAGGGCATTAAAACCTCATTTTTGAGGTTAGTTACTATTACTTTTTTTTTTTTGTATTGGAGATTGTTGGTTGCAAGTTTGGGCAATTAATCAATTTCTGGATTTGGTTTGAAGAATTTTCTTGCAATTTCAAGTTGAATTTCTGCCTTTCTTATTATTGTTGAGGTAAGTTCATGATTTCATCATTCAAAACCATGAATTGTGCTCTTTCTAGCATGGGTAACTAAATACACAACTAGGGTTGTGGGAACCATGGGTAATTCACAATGTAATCCTACCAATTAAGCAATTCTTAAATAGTGTTGTTGTATGCGTTAATAATTCTTTCACTTAGAAGTCTTTTTAATGAGTGCACGCGTTAGAACTCACCTTGTTGCTACTTTTCGGACCAAGGAGGTAGTAATAGGAAAACAATTATCGACATAGATTTAGTGTGATACTATCTAATAGGCAAGTGTAGATTGGTGCAAAGTAATAACTAAGTCATACATCGATTATGATGTTTAATATGAGGTAAAGTTAAGGGTTAGTAGATTATACACACGTAGCCATACCAAGGTGCAGGGTAAAAATCTTTAGATGCCGGATCAAAGATTTATAGATACCTAACTTACCACTTTGCATGTAATACACTAGGAAAAGATTGCTATTGCTAGAAATACTTTGTTATGAACCTGTATGGAACACATATACCCTAGTTACTCGCTCATCTTGATACAACCAACATTTAGTTTTGTTCAACCGCTACTTACACTATTAACAAATTTTGTTTCACAAAAAAAAACCTTTACTAACTTGCTTTGGAAAGACCTTGACTAAACGAACATAATTGTGAATTAAAGCTAAGTCTGAACCATTTTCTTTATGGGATCGACCCTAATCTACAAGTTGGGTTCTCTACTTGATCACGACCTCTTATACTTCTTTAGGGAAATATAAATTGAGCGTATCAAATTTTGGGGTCACTGCCGGGGAATTTGGATTTTAGATTAACTTTAAGTTCGTTATTAAAATTTAGTCAACTATTTCCTAATTTTACTTTTCCTTTTTGTTTTTGTTTCTGTCAGGTCTAGCTCTAGTGTATACCAAGGAGAACCACTCAATCCATACGATCCCGAACTCAATCGAACCTTAAGACGAATGGAGAATCAAGGGGTTCCAGCTAATCCTAACAGAGGGAATTTTGGTGATGGAGCAGGCCGTCAACCTTCATTACCAATTGAGGCACACCACTAGGTGCACATTGAAAATAAATTAGGTGATGCCTTGGGGTTGCAACCTCAAGCATCCCCATGACTTCAAGATTACTATAGGGGCAACATGAACATTGCAGACTCCAATTAAATGCTTGTCCTACCTACACTGCCCCTACGCACACTTTTGTGGTAACGAGTAGCTTGATATAGATGCTCACCGCAAGGGGTTTGTTCTCGGGACTGCCTTCGAAAGACCCACATGCCCATATAGCTAAACTAAGATCTGTGTGCAAAGGTTGTGTGGGTAGACCAGAATTGGATATGAACTTCATCGGGTTGTGAGTATTTTCTTTATCACTGACAGTAGATACCGCTATATGGTTCAGTGAGCTGCCCTACAATTCTATCTATAGTTGGGATCAGTTGGGAGATGTGTTCTTAGCAAGGTACTATCCGGTGTCCAAGAAGATAAACCACAAGGATAAGGTGAACAACTTCGTGGCACTACCGGGAGAGTCAATGAGTATCTCTTGGGGACAGATTTACTTCGTTCATGAGAGGCGTCCCAAACAACCGCATCAATGATAAGTCACTAAAAGAGTACTTCTATAGAGGTCAAGATGATAACAACAAATAACTGGTTGATACTATTGCGCATGGATCCTATGGGGAATGCACATATATTTAGATTGTAGAAAATTTGGAGAAGATATCTTGCAATAATAAAGAGGATACATATGCAGTTAATGATTAGACGGGGTGGAGGGGGAGGTTCCCGACCAAACGTCCAAGGTTCCAATCAGGATAACTAGCGTCAGGGTTAAGGAAACCAAGGTTGAAGCAATGGTAATTACAACTGAGAGGGTCAATATGTCTGAGATGGGAACTACAACCGCGACAACAACTTCAACCAAAACAACTATGGTAACAGAAATGAAAGGTGTGGTCCATATGCTGCACCACAAAATAGGAAAGCTGCATCTAGGGACAATGGAGGTAGTATGGCGCAGGTTGAGGATATGTTGAAGTAATGAGGTTTAATGCAACTGATGAGAATGTCAAGGAGATGAGAGGTGAACTATCAAGCATTGGACAAAAGGTGGATGCACATGCAGTCTCCATAAAGCACCTTGAGCTAAAGATGAATCATTTTCTACTACTGTGAACCCACACCAACCTGGAACTCCCCCAAGCAACACTATCCAGAATCCTAAGAATGATGGGAATTACATGGCAGTCACTACTCGAGGAGGTAAGCAGACCATTTATCCACCTATGTTGTCTGTAGTTGGAGAATATATTATAAAGGAAGATGAGGTGATAGAAGCTAGTGGAGAGTTGGCTGATGCAGCATTAAAAGAAGCAGAGTTATCCCAGAAAGTGGTCCCCATCCCTAGACCGCCATCACCATTCCCACAACGATTAGTGAAGAAAATGGAAGATGGTAAATATTGGTGATTTATCACTATGTTCAAACAACTTTAAATCAATGTTCCGTTGATAGAAGATTTGGAGAAAATGCATGGTTATGCTAAGTTTATGAAGGATATGGTGACAAAGAAGAGGTCGGTGAGTTTTGAGGATGATGACAAAATGCAACATTGTAGTGTTATTGGTACAAGGTCTCTTGTGCAGAAAAAGGAGAATCCGGGTGCTTTCACTATTCCATGTACTATAGGGTTGCTCCACTTTGCCAAGGCACTATGTGATCTTGGAGCGATCATAAATATCATGCCATTGTCCATTTATAAGAAGTTGGGTTTGGGAGATGCAAAGCCTACTACAATACGGTTATTGATGGCCGATCACCTATGAAAAGGCCCATAGGTATAATCTCCATGATGTGCTCGTAAAAGTGGAGTCCTTCATCTTTCCAACCGATTTCGTGATTATTGACTGTGAGGTTGACTTTGAGGTCCCCATAATTTTAGGAGGACCATTCCTTGCCACTGAGCGTGCACTAGTTGATATGGAAAAGGGGCAGATGAAGTTTAGGTTGAGCAATGAGGAAGCAACATTCAATATTTGTAGGTCCATGAAGCACAACAGTGAGCTCTAACTGGTATCTTCTATATCCTACAAGGTTGAGAGTGTATCTGAGGTGCAAATTGAAGAGCGACTAGCTTTTGAGGCACTAGCAGCGGTCATCATGAATTTTGACAGTGAGGTATTGAAGAGTATGATTCTTTGGTGGCTGCACTTGAATGAAACGAATATCGTTTGAAGCCGAAGAAATTGGAGTTAGATATGAAGCATCGAGAGTCTCCACCTGCGAGATCATCTTTTGTAGAGGCCCCAAAATTAGAGCATAAAGCTCTACCACATCATCTGAGGTATGTGTTCTTGGGTAGAGATGACACTTTGCCGGTAATAATTGCATCGGAGTTGAATGGGCAACAAGTAGAGTGCTTAGTGGCAGTGTTGAAGAAGTTTAAGCGAGCCATTATTTGGACTATTGCGAATATTATTCGGATCCGTCCAAGTATTTGGTCCCACAAAATCTAACTCATGCCTGATCATAAACCTAGTATTGAGCACCAAAGAAAGTTGAATCCACCTATGCAAGAAGTAGTGAAAAAGGAGATCATCAAGTGGTTGGATGCTAGAGTCATTTATCCTATTACAAACAACACTTGGGTGTGTCCTGTTCAGTGTGTTTCTAAAAAGGGTGGGATGACTGTGGTACCTAATGAAAGGAACGAGCTTGTTCTGATGCGTCCAATGACTGGTTGAAGAATTTGCATGGATTACCGGAAGTTGAATGGTTGGACTGAAAAGGACCATTTCCCCATGCCCTTCACGGATCAAATGATAGAAAGACTCGTAGGCAAGTGTTAGTATTGCTTTATTGATGGATATTCGGGCTACAATAAGATATCTATCGCTCCAGAAGATCAAGAAAATACCACCTTCACTTGTCCCTGTGGGACTCTTGCATTCAAAAGGATGCCATTTGGGTTATGTAATGCACCGACTACCTTTCAGCATTTTATGATGTTGATATTCTATGATATTGTGGAGGACACTATTGAGGTGTTCATGGATAATTTTTCTGTAGTGGGCGACTCCTTTGATCAGTGCTTGAATAATTAGGCTGAGGTGCTCAAGAGATGTAAGGATTGTTGGTGCTAAATTGGGAGAAATGTCACTTTATGGTAAAAAAAAGGTATAGTTTTGGGTCATCTCATATCAGAGAAGGGGATAGAGGTTTATCGAGCCAAAGTGTAGGTGATAGAGAAGCTTTCTCCACCAATCTCGAAGTTTTCTTGGGCATGATGGCTTTTATCGGAGGTTTATTAAGGATTTTTCAAAAATTGCACATTTCTTGTGCAAATTGCTCGAGAAGGAATGTAAGTTTTATTTTGATGAATCTAGTCTTAAATCATTTGGAGAGTTGAAAGAGAAGTTGGTGTCCGCACTCATTATTACTTAACCGGATTAGAGTGAGCCATTTGAGGTGATGTGTGATTCTAGTGGAGTTGCCCTTGGTGTAGTATTGGGACATATAAGGGATAAAATCCTTCACCCCATCTACTATGCGAGTAAAGCTCTGAATAAAGCCCAAAAGAACTACACGGTAACTTAACAGGAACTTCTTGCGGTGGTGTTTGCATTCGAGAAATTTCACTCATATTTGCTTGGCACGAGGGTCATAGTGCATACATACCATTCTGCTTTGAGGTACTTGATGGCGAAGAAGGATGTGAAGCCAAGGTTGATCAGATGGGTACTGTTGCTGCAAGAGTTTGATTTTGAGGTGAAAGATAGGAAGGGGACTGAGAATCAAGTTGGAAACTACTTGTCTAGATTGGAGGATGAAGCTATGTGGGAATTGGGAGAAAAGGCTTAAATTGATGAGATGCATTCCCAAATGAACATGTATTGGCCGCTTCTCAAGATTTGATCTGGCAAGTGATGTGGTTCCATCAGATTTGACTTTCCACCAAAGGACAAAGTTCATGCATGATGTGGAAAAGTTCTTTTGGGATGAGCGAGCCTTACTCATACCAGAGTTGTGCTGATGGGATTATTCGTCGTTGTGTACCTGAGGTAGATATGTTGAGTGTTCTGGAGGTGTGTCACTCCTCGCATGTGGGTGGGCACCATAGTGGTATCCGTACTGACCATAAAATCTTGCAGTGTGAGTATTATTGGACAACCATTCACCAAGATGCTCACGACTTTGCCAAATCATGTGATCGATGCTAACGAGATGGAGGAATTTCAAAGCAGCAAGACTTTCCCTGGAATCCCATTCTCATGATTGAGCTATTTGATGTATGGGGCATTAACTTGATGGTCCCGTTTATGACTTCTCATGGGATGAACTATATACTTGTGGAGGCTGACTATGTGTTGAAATGGGTGGAAGCAATTGCTCTCCCCAACAATGAAGGAAAGAGTGTCACTGAATTCCATAAGAAGAATATTTTATCCATATTTGGTACACCTAGGGCCATTATTAGTGATGGTGGCTCGCAATTTTTTAATAAACTGTTCAGAGGGATGCTCGAGAAATACGGTTTTCTTCATAATGTGGCTACGCCTTACCACCCACAGACTAGCGGGCAAGTGGAGGTGTCCAATTGGGAGATCAAACAGATTTTGGAAAAAAAGGTGAATGCCTATAGAACAGAGTGTTCAAGGAGGTTTGATGATTCTCTTTGGTCCTACCGCACTGCATATAAGACTCCCATAGGTATGTCTCCATACCAACTTGTATATGGGAAGACTTGTCACTCACCGATCGAGTTAGAGTACAAGGCGATGTGCGCAATGAAGAAATTGAAGTTAGATTGGACCAAAGCATTAGAACAAATACTCAATGAGTTGAATGAGTTTGATGAGTTTCACATAAAGGCTTATGAAAGTTTAGCCATATACAAGGAGAAGATGAAGAAGTATCACGACCAAAGAATCAAAAAGCGAGAATTTGCGATTGGTGATTTGGTGCTTCTATTCAACTCTAGGTTGCGCTTATTTCCTGGCAACTCCAGACCAAGTGGACGGGGCCATTCCTCATTACCAAAGTGTTCCCTCATGGAGCGTTTGAGTTATAGAACAAGAAGGCGCAAGGTTCACATTCAACGGACAATGGATAAACACATATCTGGGGCATGCGGAGAGTGTTCATGAAGTGGTTGAAGCCTATCATCTTGATGAAGTCTGAGTAATAAAGAGGATTGCGTCATGCCGCGACGTTAAATCAAGATCTTCTTCGGAGACAACACAAGGTGTACTCTCTAGCCAACTATAGGTTTTGTTTGCCTTGTTGAATTAGTTATAGTCTTGTTTAATTGTTCTCTTTATTTCGTTTTTTTTGTGTACTAATGTTGGCTAGATATGTATAGGTTCCATGTCATAAAAGTGTCCATTAAAATACAAAAAGATTGGCATAATTTGTACTACATGTACAGGAAGAAAAAGCACAAATCTGCAGAAAATGGTCTGGTGCAGAGGTCTACGGACCCCATCGACGGACCGTCGATGGTGTCCGTAAATCCCAGGTATGTTCACCACTTTTTCAAAGTCTAAAAGTGATCGACGGTCCCAATCGACGGACTGTCGATTGATCTACGAACCGTCGTGGGGTTTCGTAGGTCCAAATCTGCCAGTGATCCGAGCCAACCTGGTCGGTAATATTAAAAGACATACCATTTCAAATCATTCCCTCCTTCCATTTTGTTTCAAATTTCTTCCTTAACCATTTCAACCCATCATTTTTCCATATTTCACTTCCAAAATAAACTTCCTATCTCTCCACTTTGTCCCATCAGTTTCCCAAAATTCCCAGACACTCTCTCTCCCAAATTCTCAGTTTCTCCTTCTTCTTCTGCCGGTGATCGAGTTTGGGCGCATAGGATACTTCTACAAAGTTCACAAGTGTACACAACCATACCACTACTACGAAAGGTACTTCGATTTCCATTAACTCGGAATTCTCGTTCATAGTTGTACATAGAAATTTAGGAGTGGGTCTTGACCTTGAGACTACATTAAGTGAATTTGCATGTTTGTGTAGTTACTTCCCTCAGAATGATAGAATGTGGTTGTGTAGCATATTAGTCTGTCTAAAATATTGTGTGTCTTCATGTGTCTGAAAAGTTTGACTTAGGGTTCCTTATTTTGACCAAATTAGGCTGATAATTGTATGAAATCAGAACCCTAGGAATGACCAACTAGTGTTAGTGTATTAATAAGTATGTCTAGAACTTGTTTGTGACAAAAAGGTGTCACCAAAGACATGAAAATTGGAACTTGTAAAAAGCCTAAAATTTGTCTCAGGCCAAAAATACGAGATCCCGTCTACGAAACGTCGATTCATTGATGGGCCATCGATGGGGTCCGTCAGTCGAAACACCCAGAAATTGCTTAAGTACAACATGACAAAAGTGAACTACGGTCCGTTGATTGATTGACGGACTTTTTTGCACTTCTGTTGTTTCCTTCAGTGAACCTGATTTTACCTCAATCTAGAAGAAATCTAAGTGTGAAATGACGGAAGTGGACTGCGGTCCGTCGATAGATCGACAAACCATTTTGCACGTCTGTCATTTCCTTTAGAGAACATTAATTAACCCCATCTTAAAAGTAATTCTAAGTGTCAGACAACAGACGTGATCGACGGGCTGTCGATAGTGTCCGTTGACCTGACTCTGCAATAAGGATCTGCATTTCTGATTTTTAAGTTTTCTTATTTCCGTTGTGTTTTGAGTGTGTCGTAAGGCTACTATGATACTAAAAATTACTTCACAGGTACCGATGGCTCCAAAGAAGGACGTTGTCTACGCCAAGACGAGAAATCCAAGTCAATTGCCTCGTCTCGACGGTTGATCGATGAAGACTCTGATAATGAGCAAGACCTAGCCTATGTCCCTCCAAGTTCCACAACACTGACAGAAGTAGCACGGATCATTAGGGGAACTTCCCGGAAGCTGACTTTTGACATAGTCACTACCTCCCAGTCTGATGAGGAGCGCACACTAATCGATTCACCGACTGGGCAACCTCCTATTTAGAAGGGGACTCTACATCCGACTTTAAGGATGCCACAGTTTCAGGGTCGGCTTAGTCCTCACGGTCCACGGCGGCAACTGCTTCAGGCTACAAATATCATGGAGCCACTGTGTCGGGGGATCACACAGAAAAAGGCTCGTCTGATGAGACCACTAGTTCAGAGGTTGACCTATACCCCGACCGGGCGACCCCTCTCCTGTCCTGATGAACCAAACGGATGGTGCATGGAGGGGAAGTGGCAGGTGTACATGGATGAGAGGATGCTGAATGAAAAGAGGGTGATAACCTGGTTGGTTACTAAGGAGCGTCACATCCTCACAGGGAGTTTTCCCATAGTCCATGAGGTGCAGAGATTATTTAATTTCCATAAATGCGACTGCATGGCTTGGGACTTGGATAGTTACAACATAGAGAATGTTCGGGAGTTTTATGACTCCTACGTAGTCACTATCCGAGGGTCCATCGATAGGCAGGCAAAAAACCCTCACTTCTGCACTGGGTCGGGGGTGATGGGTGGACATATTTGAAAACACCATCGGTCGCTTCCTATATGGCTCCTCCACCGGTTCACAATGGACACGAAATACCTCAGGGTTTGACTACACGTGGGAGATTTTTCAAAGTGGTGCTTTTCAGAGAAATACAGAGCAACGTGATGCACTAAAAATGGCAAGATCGGTATATCGTGACAGACGGTGAGAGATTCGATTGGGTTATAGATCCCCAAGGGCTCATCCAGAAGGCCACTCTCACTTTTGTGGCCAAGTTTTTCTGGCTGTTGGTTTGGCACCAATTATCGCCTACAAAGGCCGACAATGTACTTACCTAGGATAGGGCGATGATGGTGGCAACATTGGTATAGGGATTGGAGATAGACTTTGCTCGGATGATTATAGTGGAGATTCATAAGAGGGCATTCAAGACTTCTACCACTTTCCTCTTTTCGTGTCTTATCTTCCAGTTATGCAGGGACGCCGGAGTGATAATTTGGCACTGTGACAGACTCCGTAAGCCAATAGGTACCCTGGATGTAGGTTTTATCAAGGATGAGGCCAATGTAGCAACACCGCACAGAGGTCTTAGGATTGAGGTTCCTCCACTGAGCGAAAATCTGGTTGATATAGTGGAGCTAGCCCAAGGGGCTGACCTTGCAGCACCAGGGTATACTGACCACACTCCGGCATCCTCCTCACATGCAGCTAGTAGGGTCCCCATCTCCTCTAGAACCATGCCCCCATCAACGACATTGGTCCCTCTAGCTTGAGTTTAGAAGTTGGAGGCACAGATGACCACTCTGCTCCACCACATTCAGCCTTGGATGAAGAAACCCATTGCTGAAGCAGAGGATCGCATAGATAAGCGGGTGTCTAAATAGGCCGAACAGCAGATTCAGGCGGTCCACAAACGCCTCGACACCTTTGAGCTGCCGGCACTAGCACGTCCATTCCCCACCACTGACCTCACTGCCATTTAGACTGAGTTGACCAGTCTGCGAGCCGACTTCAACACCATCTTGGAGATGCGGGGGACTGAGCCAGAGATTGCTCCCACTCTGTTAGATGAGGACAAGGTGCTAGATGTCTTTTTCAAGGTCCCTGCTGAGCCACAATCTGAGTAGCGTGTGCGTACCAAGAGGCACCGCTCCATCCACACCATTGAGGCAGATGATAAGGCTTGTGTGAGAAAGAAGATAGGACAAAGCTGGAGCGAGATAGGAAGGCCTCCCTTGTAGTTGAGGAGATACGTCAGAGGAGAGCACTAGAGATGGATTCTGGGGCATCTAGTTTTGTATCGACGAGCGATGAGAGCAGCACTACGGATGGTGCGGAGGTTGGTGTGGTCACTACTGAGGGTGGCCCAATTGATGATCCAGCGTGTTTGAGGAAACAAGACCTACCCGCATGTTGATAGTTCTCGGCGCTATGCGCCATAGGTTTGCTTCACCTACCACCCCGTTTCTTTATTTTTAAATGCATTGGGGACAATTGCAAAAATATTTGTTGGGAGTGGGGTAACTTGAAAGTGAGTGGTAGGCTGAAATCTGGTAACCCAACTCACAATCCTCTCTTGGGTCCTTTTTCCCCAAGAGATTGCTTAATTTTCTGTTGAACCGGCATGTCTTAGAAAGTACAAGTATGGAAGCATAAAAAATAATGCATGATGGCTAGTAAAATTGATACCCCGTCCGTTGTTGTGCTTGCATGAATAGGGTTAAGATAAGTTGAATGTGTTGTCTCTAAGCATGACATAAATAGGCACCAACTGCATGACCCATAACTAATACCTGAACTGGGAAATCCGATAATGTGATAGTGCAACGATGTGCCAAGAGAGTGTAAGAAGATTTGAGTGTTCAAACAGTTGGTGCCTAGCTAGAACTTGCCCGATTAGTCATGCGAAGGGAATCAATTTATAAACTAGGAAGTGATCATAGGCCCTTGTTCTAAATAACCCATATCTAGCCTAGAAGAAGTTAACCAAATGATATGACTTTTCCTTTTCCATAAAATATGTTGAGCCTGTAATAGAACAATTTTTTTAATTCACCAACTCACCTTCCCGGGGTCAAATGTTTTGGCCCCAGTTCTTCCTTGGACATGTGCACCTCGACTTAGGCCAAAAGCCTAAGTTGAGGGTGAATAATGTATAAAGTGACCTCGTCTTGGCCCTGACTCGACTTCGGGTATTGTGTACCTCAACCCATGGCAAAACCATGAGTTGAGAGTGGATTTTATGAGTGCAGACCCAAAAATAGGTGTGAAAAGAGTTGGTTGTTGAAAAGAGGATCTTAAGTGAGTGAAAGATGTGACTTGTTGAAAAATGAATTAATAGTGAAAAAAAATGAATAATAAAAGAGAAAAGAGTTTTAAGAGAAAAAGATGCAAAAGAAGTGAAAGTCATACCCAAAAGGGAAATAAGTCAAAAGAAAGAAGAGAAAAATAAATAGGGAGTCAAGAGAAATAAAAAGAGGTAGAGAGTTGCGGCAATGTCAAGGAGGGCAGAAAGTCACTAAATGTACCCAAATGTACCACACCTGACCCTGAGCCTACGTTACAAGACAAGAAAGTCGTACCGTGATCCTATAGTCTAGTGTGGTGAACCAAAATAGTGAAAGTAAGGGCAAGCATATGGCGAAGATTACTAACTATGTTTGAACTTGTTCTTGAGCGCGAGTGTTGAAACAAAGATCCTTGTACACAAAATGCATAATCATTGTGTGAAAAATTAGGATTTCTTTTGAAGTAAGGGCACTAGTTGCGTTATGAGAAAGTTGGTACCTTGGTGAGAGGAAAAACAGTTGAAGTGTGTTGCATGGTGAATTTGTATCATGATGTGATCTGCATGAGTTAGATTGTCAATCCTGAGAGCGTAAGCCTGCACTAAATGAAGAAAAAGTCAAAGTTGATAGTCATGTGATTTCTAGAGCTTAAAAATGTATACTTCTATACGAATGTCGTTTAGGTTCATAGTGCGTTGCTTGAGGACAAACAACAAATTTAAGTTGAGGGTGTTGATTTGCCATGATTTCATGACATTTGTAATGCATTTCACTCAAGAGTTGTGTGTCTAAAGCCTTTTTGTGGTAATTTTTATAAATTTTGTGTGCTATTTTGCAAAAAAGATGTTCAGGCGGAACGAAAAGAAAACAACTGAAAAAGCGCAGAACAGGACCTACGGAGGCCATTGGTTCCATTGTTTGATCGACGGACCGTAGTTGGTGAACCGTTGTTTGGTTCAGAGAAGGTTCCATTACCCGAGTTTGGAAAAATTTTAAGTGTGGAGTTACGGAGGGCATCGATGGACCATAGATGGATCGACAGACCGTGTTGTTGGTCCGTCGAATGATTCAAAGAAGGTGTTATCCGGTGGAGCAAAAATATTTCTATGTCCTGACTAACGGAGGCAGTCTATGGACCGTCGATTGATCAACGGTCCATCCGTTGGTCCATAGATCGAAGTCGCGTCAACTGAACAAACTTTCCTTATTTTAATTCTTTTTTCTTTAGGACTGTATTTTATACATATAGGGCATTAAAACCTTGTTTTTGGGGTTAGTTACGATCAGTATTATTCTATTTTGTGTATTGGAAATTGTTTGTTGCAAGCTTGGGCAAAAATCAATTTCCGAATTTAGTTTGAAGGATTTTCTTGCAATTTAAAGTTAAATTTCTGGGTTTCTTATTATTGTTGAAGTAAGTTCATGATTTCTTCATTCAAAACTATGAATTGTGATCTTGCTAGCATGGGTAACTAAATCCACAACTAGGGTTGTGGGAACCATTGATAATTAACAAAGTAATCCTAGTAATTAAGCAATTCTTGGATAGTGTTGTTGCATGCATTGATAATTCTTTCGCTAAAAGTCTTTTTAACGAGTGCACGCGTTAGAACTCGCCTTGTTGCTACTTGTCGGACCAATAAGTTTGTAATAGGAAAAGAATTATCAACATAGATTTAGTGTGATACGATCTAATACGCTAGTGTCGATTGGTGCGAAGTAATAACTAAGCCATACATCGATTATGTTGTCTAATATGAGGTAAAGATAAGGGTAAGTAGATTATACACACGTAGCCATACCAAGGTGCGGGGTGAAATTCTTTAGATGCAAGACCAAGGATTTAGAGATACCTAACTTACCAATTTGCATGTAATACACTAGGAAAGGATTGCTATTGCTAGGAATATTGCGTTATGAACCTGTGGGGGAACACATACACCCTAGTTACTCTCTCATCTTGATAAAACCAACATTTATTTTTGTTCAACTGCTACTTATACTGTTAAAAAATTTTGTTTCACCAAACAAAAATCCCTTTACTTACATACTTTGGAAAGACCTTGACTAAATGGACATAATTGTGAATTAAAGCTAAGTATGAATCATTTTCCTCATGGGATCGATCCCAACCTTCTAGTTGGGTTCTTTACTTGATCATGACCGCTTATACTTCTTTAGGGAGGTATAATTTGAGCGTATCAAAGACTCAAGTTTCCAAGTTAAGGAAAGCGTAAAGAGTTAAAGTCATTCAGGAATATAATGGAACTAACTATTCCCTAAGAGTTGATTTAAGATTCAAGTTTCAAGTCAAGTAAAGAGTAAATATATGAGTTCATTTCTCAAAAGCTATAATGGAGCTAAGTATTCCCTAATAATTTATAAATATTTTCACATTTAAGATAAGAGAAAACTATGATTTTCAAAAGAGTTTTGAGCAAGAAAAAGGGAACATTGATTCCAAGAGAGCTTTTTAAAGCTAAGTGCTGAGCAATTATCTCAACCCAAAGAAGGAAGTAGTTTAAAAACACATGAGCTAAAGTATATTTTGGGAGTAGTACAACATTGAGCACCGATGTGGGGATAAGAGTTCATAGAAACTCAAGTATCCATGAAAACCATGTAGCAATCATTGGTATTAATGGGTCATACTTTTTAGATGATAACATAAGTTAAGCTAGTGGATCCACTAAGTTAAGTAGTTCTATACGACGGTAGAGTATAGTACAGTTCTGGAAACGTGGGCAATACATTGTATCACCACTTACTCATAGTGGTGGATGTCGGTTAGACAATCTCCCACAGAAATTATATTACTTATATATAAGTAAAGTTAAGTTTGTTATTGCGTTTTCTTTAACGAACGAAGTGTTTTCATTGTTTTACAAGCTTTATATATTGCATGTGTTTAATTTCTTATATTAAGTCAAGTTATTCATCAGTTAAACAGAGCCAAGGTAAGTGTTACTCTTTCAAGCTTAAGTTGTTGTTAGCATTCCAACTTGCATACTCGTACATTCAATGTACTGCTGCTAGTTGTCCTGTACATATCATGATACAGACACATATAACTATGATCAGTATCATCTAGGTCCTCGTTGATCCAACTAAGAATTACGTTTCAGTGGTGAGTCTTCCTGCATTATGGAGGACACATATTTATTGCTTTCGGTCTTTCTTTTTATATGAAGTTGTGGGTTCAGTCCCAACATCCATCTTAGTATTATAGAGTGTTCATAGACAGTTAAACAGTCAGACAAACAGTCATACAGTTTAGTTTTGAGTCTCTTCTTTGTATTGCAGATATTTTGCTATGAAACTTATGTGTCATTTTTTCAAGTTATTCAATTCAAGTTATTTTATGATAATTTTTTCTTGTATTTAATTAAGTCTTCCAATGAGTTAAGTAAGATAGGACAAGGGTCTGCTCAAGGCCAACAATGGTCATTGAGTGTTGGCCACGTCCAGGGTTTAGACTCGGGGCATGACAAACTTGGTATAAAAGCACAGAGTTCAAGAGTCCTAGAGAGTCTATGAAGTCGTGTCTGTAGAGTCCTAGTTATCGGTGTGAAGCGTACCACATCTATAATTAGGAGTCTGTAACATTTAAGAATTTATCACTTCTTTCATATTCCTTTTCATGAGTTTGAGTTTATCTCAAAAATTCTCTATCTAATTCATGCTTGCGCATGTTTCAGATAACCATGCCTCCACGAAGAGTAGCAAGAGGTCGTCCAGCTAGGAGGAATGTTAAGGAACCAGAAATTCCCAATGCACTTGAAGTGCAACCTCAAATGGAAGTTATCAACGCGGAGTACCAGAAATTCCCAATGCACTTGAAGTGCAACCTCAAATGGAAGTTATCAACGCGGAGTTCCGTGAGGCTATCAGGATGTTAAGTCAAGTGGTAACAAACCAAATCAGGCAACAACGAGGAGATCGATAAGAAGAGTCTGACACTTCAAGGATTCGTGAGTTCTTGAGGATGAACCCTCCCAGTTTCACCAGTTCGAGCACTACAGAGGATCTGGAGAATTTCATTGAGGAGATGAATAAGGTTTTTGATGTGATGCATGTCATTCATTCTTAAGAGTTGAGCTAGATGCATATCAACTGAAAGATGTGGCAAGGACTTGGTTCGATCAGTGGAAGGAGGGCAAAGATGAGGATGCACCACATCCCTGCTTTTAATAGTCTTTCTTAGGGCATTTCTTTCCCCGAGAATTGAAATACGCTAAGGTGCGGAAGTTCATTATACTATAATAGGACTCTTTGAGTGTGCATGAATATAGGTTGAAGTTCACCCACTTGTCCCGCTAAGTATGGTAGGTTCCACCCAGGTGAATGTCGTGATGGCCAGACATGTTGCTTTAAGTGTGGTCAATAGGGTCACGTCATGAGGGAGTGCCCTAAGAACGGGCGGGGTAGTGCAAATACGGGCAATAGAGCTCAATCTTTATCAATTGCTCCACCCGACAGGGCTGCACCTAGAGGTCCCACTTCTAGTAATTGTGGAGGGGCAAACCGCCTCTTTGCAATCACTAGCCGTCAAGAGCAAGTAAACTCTCCAGATGTTGACACTAATATGATCAAAGTCTTTATTTTTGATATTTATGCTTTGCTAGACCCAGGAGCAAGTTTTTCTTTTGTAACTCCTTATGTTGCAAATAAGTTTGATATTCTTTGAAAGAAACTTTGTGAACCCTTCTGTGTTTCTACACCTATTGGAGAGTCTATTCTAGTGGAAAGAGTCTATCGCCATTGTCCTGTTTTCATCAATCACAAGAACACCATGACTGACCTAGTATAGTTAGACATCGTAGATTTTGATGTCATTCTAGGTATGGACTGACTTCATGCCTGTTTTACATCAATATATTGTAGAACTAGAGTTGTCAATTTTCATATTCCTAATGAGCCAGTTATAGAGTGGAGTGGTAGTTAAGCAGTACCTAAGGGTCGTTTTATTTCGTACCTTAAGGCGAGAAAGTTAGTTTCAAAGGGGTGTATCTATCACTTAGAGACCTTCTTTAAGCATCCATAACCTACACTTTGTGTAAAAAGGTAGAGAAGAATGGAGTTAGTACAAGAATGCACTAACTATGGCAACCATGCAAAAACATGCATTTAAAAGGGACATTTTCTTGAAATCATACTTCATGTTTTTTTGTGAAATCTTCATAAAACCTTTATCCAATAAGCATTACATCATTTACATACTTCATATAGGCATATTCCATGGTCAAACATACTATAAAATCATACATTGCATTTAAGGTATTTTAAATTACAGTAAGCATATTCCTTCTTTACAGTGAGCTTATTTTCTCTTTACAGTGAATCCTTTTCTTCTTAATTCCTTAACCTTCCAAGTAACCCTTTAGTGATACTTTGGGCAATGCATCACCTTAATTCCACAAGGTTATCATACATACATTCTACACAAGCCAACACATACCATCATAGAAATATAGCAAATTATAGACACATTCAAGTCAAGACAATAAGGCATTACAGTGAACTCTATTCACTTTGGATATATACTAATTTCACTTCACATAGAACCTTATAAAACTTTACTCACAATACCAATCTAAGTCTACTAGTGAATGTACATGTGAAGCCCCATAACCTCACACATACTTAGTAAACCTATCATGAAACCACAAGACTTGACATCCAATTCATACATCAACATAGTAAGTGAAGACAACTTCATTCATGTCAAGCAAGACCTTTATCATATAGTCATTAAGACCAACATAGTGCATATAAGAACAAGACCACATCACATAGACTCATATCATGCACATATTTATGACAAGTAGAAATATACTACAAAGTCATGCATAAGGAACATATACATATACACATGCATTAGAACACATTCCTAGGACTCCCTTAGATAGCTACTTGTGAAATATCTAGATGGGTTCATTTCTTCCACATATCCTAAGTACCTTCCCTTAGGTTATCCTAGTTAGGTTCCTTTACTTTACTTTAATTCCATTGTCCATTTTACTTTAGGGAAACTATAGCCTCAACCGAAACTAAGACCATGGGTGCTAAACATGGAATTTGCTGTTGTAGAGCCTTACACCAAATGAAGGTTCTCCACTTATCCAAAGTAGAACATTAACATATATCCTAGCATATTAAGTGAATTCACTTTCTAGATCATATGTGGCAAGCATAGTTATGGAACTAAGATATGTACATAACCCTCTACGTGATCATTAGCATTGGAGCCTCATCTCATGAGAAACCATGGGTGAATCTTCCGCAAGGAGTCAACACCTCATGTAGAACCATAGGTAAATTTTCCTCTAAGGGAAGTCAACACTTATGAGAACCCATTGGTGAACCTTCCTCCAAGAGAATCCAACACCTCTCATTGTCAAGTTCACTCGGTGCTAAGCTAATTTCCCTTTATTGAAAAGCCTTTATTACATTATTTCATAAAACACAGGCTTAGGATATTTACTCCTCATATGATTAGCTCATAGCATATTCAAGAACCTATCTAGTTTAGGGTACCCTTGAGCACACCTTTCAAGGCACCTACATTGACTAGATTATCATATATGTGTGTGTGTACACTTATATGTGACCAAACCTTTCACATAACACCTTTAGACCATACATGTTCATAACATACTCATGCTTTCATATTCATTTACATAGAACCAAACCTAGGAACTATCCTATCAATGTACATATGGGCAATGCATAGACAAGGTCTCATACCCTTGCCCATACTAGTACACCTATCAAGTCATCCCAGTTAATGGAATACATAACATGATTCACATACATATACTTTACATGCATAGTAGTAGACATTTAGTGAATATGAGATCAACCATTCATTAGACACCATGAACCTTTACTACATTGTAATCATGCATAATATGTGAGTGTGTGTACATTGGTCAAAATGATCACATAATGGATATCACAAAACATTGAGGCATCCACCCTCTTAGGACCACAATGCACCTTAAAGCATAGACCACACAACAGAACTTAGCATAGAAGACAAGCTAACTTCACATTACACTTAAGACTCCTAATCTTGTCTGTTCACACGTTTACATAGGGGTACATAGGTAAGGGGACATCAACCATCACAACTCATAAATGGCAGCACCTAAACATATCCCTAACATAGTTATACACATGCATACACAATAGCCATACAACTTAGATCACAACTAGAATAGGAAATTAGGCATGAGCTTCATATTGGGTGATCATCACCAACACACCTTCATAATATCTTCAAGTTGCCTTCAAGGCCATAATCAACACATATATATTGGCAATAAAGTAAACACCGCCACCATAAGTGGAGCATACCGTACAATGCCATACAAGGCTTCATCAACTATCAATACTATAAGAAATTAAAGAAGATAGACATTCTTACCAATTTCTCATCCCTTTGATCATCATTGATAAATACACCTTTTTCATCAAAAATTCATATATAGGGCAGTAGCTAAATTTACTTTAATCATAAAAGAAATCATGTACAAGTCGCTACAAGATCATGCTACAACCTAGAACTTAGATCACATCATGTACATAACGTTGTAAAATCTATTGGCTAAGAGGATGTAAATCAATTCTTACCAACCTTCCTTTATTTTGATCATTAAGGATTCATACCCACAATTCATCAATAACATCAATATAAGTCAGTAGCTACAATTAACTTTACATAAATGAATCCTATATACATGTACTATAGTATCGATGTTACGGTGAAGTCCATACTTTAACAATCAATAGAAAGTAGAGATCAAGTATTTAAGCATTAATGAACATGAATCCAATATCACATAATTCATCATCATATTACTATGTAGGCAGTAGTTATAAGAAATTCAACATGCTAGAATCATAATTCGACAACATCAATTCAAGATCACAAAGCCCACACATAGGCTAAATCGAGACTTTGATGGGAGCATGGGTTCATCATGCAATTGGATTAAATTTTACAACATGTTAACTTAAATTCATCATTAGGAAGCCTTTAAAAACATTTTAATAAAGAACCCATGGCTAGATTGAAGAAGAAGAGATTTGATCATATTTTCTCTTTGAAAACTTTGAGATTAACTCTTTACATGGAAGTATAACTAGAGATGAAGGATCACCATACCTTAATGTAGAAGAAAACCTCTAAAACTTGATGAATAACCCATAGGAATCTAACATCCAAGTTGTTCTTGAGCTTCACCTTTAATGGAGGTTCTAGAGAAAATATTTTGGGAGAGGGAGGTTTGATTTTGAATGGAGGATTGGGTATGGGCTATTCACGTTTTTGATTATCTATATACACCCAAAAATAACTAAATAAACCATGTAGGGTCAGGTTACCATGTGGGGTGAATTTCCCATTCACCCCTTTAATAGAACAGTCGCCTGGCAGTGTGACAACGCCTGCATCGACGGACCCATTGGCGCCTAGTAGGTCCATCGATGGACCATTCTGCTGGCCGTCGTTTGGGTCTGAGGCTTCTCAACTTACTTAAGACTTCACCAGGCTAAGTCCTAAAAAATTAACCCCCATCGATGGGGCATCATTCAACTGACGAGGTGTCATTTGGTTCATTCGATTGACACTGCCAAGGCAGTGCCTCGCAACCTTTGGGTCCTTCATGAGGGCCTCTTGCGGGGCTCTTAGAAAGTCATACCCAGATGTTTTCAACGTGAATATACACTGTAACATGTTGAATACCTTCCATTCAAGTTTCACCCAAAATGAACACGTAAAAAACATCCAGACATGCAAGGCATACTCAAAACACACATGAACGTCTCAAGGGCTAACTTTCGAACGTCTTAAACGTTCTTGGATGTTTGACCTCCAAAATTCATGAAAATATATACAGTGCTTATAAACATCAGTATTAGTCATTTTAAAACTTCAAGGCCCATTACATACATATGTAAACACATAAAAGCATCTAAGGCCCCTTTGGTGACTAGTTGTCGAACGTCTTAGTCGTCCCTTGACGTTTGACTTCGAAATCACCTTAAACTTTAGACACTGCCTCAATACCCCATTATAAACATTTTTAGGACCTTATACCCTTATGACCAACATGTTAGGATCTAGACACCCTAACCCATTTTGGGGGTCTTACAATCATTCCAGATACTCGTCCTATCTCTATTCCGCCATATAGAATGGCACCAAGAGAGTTGAAAGAGTTGAAAGAACTATTAGATAAGGGTTAGATTAGACTAAGTTTCTCACCTTGGGGCTCTCCGTTCTTGCTTATGAGAAAAAATATGGTTCCTTTAGGATGTGTATAGACTACCGTCAATTGATTAAGGTTACCATCAAGAATAAGTATCCTCTTCCAAGTATAGATGATCTTTTCGATCAAATTCAGGGTGCCACCTATTTTTCAACAATAGACCACATATCTGGCTACCATCAGTTGAAAGTTAAGGAATGTGACATTCCAAAGACAGCTTTTAGAACCAGATATGTGCACTATGAGTTTTTGGTCATGTCATTTGGATTAACTAATGTGTCAACAACGTTCATGGACCTTATGAACAAAGTGTTCAACTCTTATTTGGATATGTTTGTTATCGCCTTCATTGATGACATACTAATATATTCAAGGAATGAAGAATATCATGCTAGTCATCTCAAGATAGTCCTTTGGACTTTAAAAGGTAAAGAGTTATATGCCAAGTTCTCTAAGTGTGAGTTTTGGCTTAAGTTTGTGGCATTCTTGGGCCACATAGTTTTTGCTGATGGAATTAGAGTTGATACCCAAAAGATAGAAGCACATCAAAGTTGGCCTAGACCCACATCTCCAATTGATATTAGGAGTTTCTTGGGTTTGGCCGGCTACTATAATAGGTTTGTTTAGGGGTTTTCATCTATCTCGTCTCCTTTGACCAAGTTGACTCAGAAAGCAGTTATGTTCCAATGGTCTAAAGCTTGTGAGAAAAGCTTTCGGGAGTTGAAGAAGAGGTTGAATACTACCCCAGTCTTGACCTTACCAGAGGGTACTCAAGGTTTTGTGGTGTACAATGATGCATCTAGAGTTGGGTTGGGTTGTGTGTTAATGCAGAATGAGAAGGTTGTAGCTTATGCCTCCGGGCAGTTGAAGGTTCATGAGAAGAATTACCCAACCCATGACTTAGAGTTGGCGGCAATAGTTTTTCCCTTAAAAATATGGCGTCACTATTTGTATGGCATTTATATGGATATTCAGTGATCACAAGAGCTTAGAATATGTTTTCACCCAGAAAAAGCTCAATCTTATACAGAAGAGATGGTTAGAATTGCTCAAGGATTATGATATGAGCATTCATTACCAGCCAAGTAAGACTAATGTGATTGTTGATGCCTTAAGCAAGTTGTCTATTGGTAGGACCGCCCATCTTGAAGAAGATAAAAAAGAAGAAGCAAAAGATGTGCATAGACTTGCACGCCTGGGAGTTAGACTTATGGATTCTACAGAAGGAGGCCTAGTGGTGAAAAATGGGGCTGAATCATCACTAGTGTCAGAGGTGGTGAGACTTCATGGAGTCCCAGTTTCGATCATTTACGATAGAGGCGCATAATTTACTACACAGTTCTGGAAATCTTTCCAGAAAGGTTTGGGTTCAAAGGTGAACTTAAGCACTGCTTTCCATCATCAGACGGATGGGCAAGTAGAGTGTACTATGCATATCTTAGAATATATGTTGAGGGCTTGTGTGAGTGATTTTAAGGGGAATTGGGATGATCACCTACATCTCATTGAGTTAGCTTACAACAACAGTTATCATTTGAGCATCCAAATGGCTCCATATGAAGCTCTTTATTCTCCCATTAGGTGGTTCAAAGTTGGTGAAGCAGGGTTTATAGGACCAGATCTAGTTCACCAAGCCATGGAAAAGGTGAAGGTGATTCAAGAGAGGTTGAAAACGGCACAGAGTCGTCAAAAATACTACACAGATGTTAGGAGAAGGACATTGGAGTTTGAAGTGGATGATTGGATATACTTGAAGGTTTCACTCATGAAGGGTGTCATGAGGTTTTTTAAGAAGGGGAAACTTAGTCCCCGATATATTGGACCTTATCGCATAGCCAAAAGGATTAGCAATGTAGCTTATGAGTTAGAGTTGCCACAAGAGTTAGCAGCAGTTCATCCAGTATTTCATATCTTCTTTATGTTGAAAAAGTTCATGGGAATCCTTCAATGATTGTAAAAACTAAAAATGTTGGGATTAAGGATAGCTTATCCTATGAAGAGATCCCAGTTCAGATTTTAGATCGCCCCAAGTTTCCAAGTTGAGAACAAAGAAGGTTGCATCAGTCAAGGTACTTAGGAGGAACCAATTTGTTGAAGAATCTACTTGGGAAGCTGAAGAGGATATGAAGAAGACATATCCGCATCTCTTTGAATTCGGAGAAAATTTAGATCAAGGTACTAATTCTTTTCTTGGTACTTTATAAACTATTGTTACGACCTGAGGGTATACCCTAGAAGTTATGGTATACTCAGATCGTCACACGACGTCGTTGACCTCTTGGAGGTCTAAGACAAGCCCTTAGACATCTTTCATTGCATAATCGTAAAAATAGCAGAAATTTAAAACTTGTCATAGCACATCATATGCTAGAACGTTACTTCATATATATATATATATAATATCATAATACATAGTTGGACTTTAAGTCTGTGTACCATATTAAGAAGCAACTTAATAGAATAGAATGGAATAGGGACACGACCCTTAATAACATAAAATATAAGTCTAAGCTATTACATCAACTTAATGAAACATCTTGGCATAGGTAACCCTTGAATCATAAGGGTCCCTTTACTTGAGCTTGGGAGATCTATCCAAGCTCTTCACTTAGGAGACATCCTCTAGCCATCACCACCTACCATTTGTGTAAAAAGATGAAGAAGAATGGTATTAATACAAGAATGCACTAAGTATGGCAACCATGCAAAACCATGCATTTAAAGAATACATTTCACATGAAATCATGTAACATGTCTTTTTAGTAAACTTCATGAACATAGGCACATATAAGCTCAATATAGTTCACATCCATCATATAGCCATGGATACTACTCATAATAGTACATAAAGACATTTATCATACTTTGAGGCAAATTCAATACATACAATACATTACTTCTCTGTTGATCTTACTTCCTTCCTTAAGTAACCCTCAAGTGTACTTAGTACAACGTATCACCTTGAGGTCACCTTACAATAGCCTTTCATAGATATGCTTCATAAACACAATCACATTTATTCACAAGTCATAAGCACATCATATACATCAATTTCACATAAAGACCATCACTTAAGATAACTCCTAAGTCACACTAGTGCAATATGTAGGTAACATCCCATAATACTACTTCCACCAAGTGTACCTAAAAAGTCACCCTATACTAGGCATAACATACTTAACAAGTCATAACACTTTCATGTATAACTAGACATAAGACCACATACTTCATAACATCATATAAGGACTCATCATACTTCATAACATCATAGGAAGACTCACCATACTTTCTACACTTATGTCATAAACTCACTTAGTTAAGTAACCACCCTCACAACCCCTTCACAAGCTTACTTGTGCAATGTACACATGGATTTCTATGCCCCCACATATACTGAGTAGACTCATTTAGAAGCTATAAGTGTAATTGATATGCATAGTCATAATTCACATCTTCACATAACAAAGTCACTTAAGACGCATTCATATAAGTCATACATAACATAACTCTTTACTTCATAGGGGGCTCCAATCCTATCCTTTCCTTAAGTCATCTAGTGCAATGCATAGGTAGGGTTCATAGTCCTCACTATACTAAGTACACCTCTCAAGGAATTTGATTAGAATTCATATTCTTATCTTAGTTTTACTCCCACACCAAAAAGAGAGGGTACTACTTGCCAAGGTAGTACCTTCATACAAAATAGCTATTCTAGTGGAATCCACAAGCTATAACCTATGGGGGCACGTAGCTATGAAATAAGTAGATTTCTTCTAGAAACCTTGACTTGCTAACATGAAGGTTTACATCTCATGAGACAACATCTAGGTTGGAAATCCGGACTTACTAACGTGAAGGTTCTCTTTGTGGGAAGCCGGACTTACTAGCGTGAAGCTCCCACTCTTATTTGTCATGTTCATTCGGTGCTAGGCTCTAACTCCCTTTTTAATATATATTTAAGCCTTTAATGCATTAAGTCATAAAAAATGCATTAGGATCTTGCTCCTTTATACCTCATATAGCTCAACGGATTCTAAGATGAGCATGTCCTTTCATCATAGACCCTACTTCATACATCATGTTTGTGTGCATACAATTTAAGATCTACCTTCACATAACACCTCTAGTCACAAATGTTCATAACTTGATAATCATATACTTCACATGCATACAAATAGGTAATGATACATAGGAGAACTATCCTTTCCTTAGTCATCACAAATCTACCCTACTCGTAGATATGCATTAAGTGTGTGTGTGCATTGGTCAACATGATCACATAATTAGTATCACATATCATTGAGGAAGCCACCCTCTAATTATCACAACACATGTACAACATTCTTTCAAGTCTTTGAGTCAAACACATCTAGAGTCTTTACGACTATAGACTACACACACTCACATTACATCATAGGAGACAAGTACATATTCAACAATAGAATAGAACACTCCTAGCATACTTTAATTACACATTCATATAGGGTTCATATAGGTAAGGGTCATACTATAAAGATATTCTTAATCATTAGCCATATAGACCAAACCTAACCCTAACATGATCATCACACATATGCATATAACATCATCCCCACACCTAGCTCATACAACTAGTGTGGAAGTATATACATATAACTTAACATAACATGAATTGAAACATGATATTAGAATTAAGCCCAAATCCTTCAACTTCTTAAACATGGAATCATCATATAAATTCATATTGCATCTAATGCCTTAAAGGCCATGATCATAACACATAAACATGTACAAGAATATAAACACCGCCACCATAAGTGGACCATACCAATCAACACAATTCAATATAAATTCGAAGCTAATTAGAGGAAATAGGTCAACTTACCCAATCTCCAAGATAATTATGATCTTTAATCATTCATCCACAATTCATATTCAATTGATATAGATATTAATATAAATAAATAATTCAATATAATCTAATCACAATTCTATAAACATGAAATCAAGATCACAAGACCCATATTATAGGCCAATTTGAGAATAAGGAGATCACGGGTTGTTCATCAAATTGGATTGAAATTCATCATAAAATCAGTAGCTAAACATATATTCATCATTAGAATGATTTGAAATCACTTTAACAATGAACCCATGGCTAGATTGAAATATAGGATTTTTGACTTAGAATCATGTTTGGAAAAATCTTTGAAAGGACTCCATAGATGAATGTTATCTACGGATGAAGGATTACCATACCTTTAACATTATAAATCCCACGAAAATCTGAGAAGAAAGCTCCAAGAATCCACCTCCATAGCTTGTTCTTGAGCTTGGTCTTCAATGGAAGTTTTGGGGGTTTTGGAAGAAGAGAGAGTTTTGGGAATTTTTATTGCTTAATGGGTGTTGGGGTTTTTGGCTTGGGAAAAGGATTAAAAAGGTCCTAAAACAGTTTATAACCATCTCCCTAAGTTACCAAAATACCCCCATACTTTTTGGGACTTTTAGACATGTCAAAATTGACTTTAAAACGCCGCGACCAGATCTGGGAAGTGGATGCACATCGTGGAGGCAGCCTCTGATTCTGCCCAAAATATTTTTTGAGGTACTGAGCCTCGTTTAGGGCGGGCGTCACACAGGCATACTCAGTTCCAGGCGCGAGACGTGAGGCTGGTCCCCAATCTTGTTGCTGCACGCTGCCTTGGGCAGCCTCCTTGTCCAACGTTTGGGTCCTCCTTGGGGGACCTTAGGATGGTCCTCGGGGAGTCGTACCCAAATTATTTGACCCTTAACATGTCTATTAAGATGCTAGGGTCACCTATACTGTTTTTGGACTTCAAACAACACATATAACAAAGAAAACATACAAGGACTCACTAGCACGTCTAAAAACTAACTTTTGAATGTCTTGGACGTTCTTGGACGTTTGACCTCCAAACCTCTTCAAATTAATTATATAAGCTGCAAAACAGTTTATTAATATTTTATTAATCTTTTTAGGCACATGTGAGGCTCTAGATACCTTAGTTCATTTTGAGGGTGTAACAATACTCCCCCACTTGGAAAAACATTCGTCCTCAAATGACACTTGAAACATTTTAAACACTTTCAAGGACTCAATGACATTCATAGCTGCTCACAACACTTCAACATGTTATAACATAATAGTTGATACGCTCAAATTACACTTCTTTACAGAAGTATAAGTGGTCGTATCAAGTAAAGAACCCAACAAGTAGGTTGGGGTCGATCCCACTAGGAAAATGGTTTAGATTTAACTTTAATATACTATTACATCTATTTAGTCAAGTCCTTTCCAAAAATAGTAATTAAAGGGGGGGGTTGTGAAACTAAAGTGTTCAATTATTCCAAAGTAAACCAAGTAGCGAGATTAAAACTTTGGTTTTTATCAAGTGGTGAGAGAAACTAAAGTGTAAGTGTTCTCCATAGGTTCATAACTCGATAATCCAAGCTATAATAATTCTTTCCTATTGTCTTGCATGCAAAGTGATAAGCTATGTATCTCTAAATTCTTGTTCTGGCATTTAGAGAATTTCACCCCGTACCTTGGTCCGGCTACGTTTGTCTAATTTACGAAACCTTACCTTTACCTCATATTAAGCATCATATCTGATGTTTGGCTTAGTTGCTACTTTGCACCAATCGAAACTAACCTATTAGATAGTGTCCACTAAATCTATGTTGATAATTATTTTCCTATTAACTACCCCCTTTGTCCGGCAAGTAGAAATAGGGGAAGTTCTAACGCGTGCACTCGTTAAAAAGACTTCTAAACGAAAGAATTATAAATACATGCAAGAACCTATTCTAGAATTGTTATTTATCTAGTTTTACCTTGTCAATCACCCATGGTTCCCACCACCCTAGTTGTGGATTTAGTTACCCATGCCTAAAAATACACAATTCATGGTTGTTAAACAATAATTCATATACTTACTTTGACAAGTTTGAAGAAAATCCAGAAATAACACTTGAAATAACAAACTTCACTTGAAAATCAATTCCGGAAACTTGAGTAAATTGTCAATTTGTAAAGAACCCAAGAACACAAAGATGAAAAATAATAAAAAGTCTGACCCCAAAAATGAGGTTTTTAACCCTATTTATAATAACAAAGTCCTAAATTAAAAGAAGTTCCAAATAAGGAAAGTCTATCCAGAAAACACGGCTTCAGTCGACGACCCCACAGATGGTCCCTCGATGGATCGACGGACCGTCGACTGCCTCCATCGGTCCACACTTAGCTTTTTCTTCAGCCTTCATTTTTTTGCATCTTCTCTGATCCAATCGACTGACCAACAACACGGTCCGTCATCTCACTTACGGCCTGTCGATGCATCCGTCGATCCATACTTAGTGATTTCTTTAACATCGGGTACTGGGACTAATCTCTGATCTGATCGACGGTTTGCCAGGAGGGTCTGTCGATCAGTCAATGGACCATTGATCCATCCGTAGCCCCACACTTGGTCAGAATTCCCCGAGATACTTGGACCTCAAATCGACGATCACCACTCAGAGACCGTCGATGGAACGACGGGCCGTCGATGGCTCCATGGGTTACTTCTGCAATGATTTCTGCACAGCCGTCTGCTTTTTCATTTTGGACAACTTCCTTGCAAAACACAGATAAAACACATTAAAATTACTACAAAAAGGCCCTAGACACACACTAAACTTAAGGAAAAAGTATTAAAAGTACTGTGAAACCACGGTACATCAACACCCTCAACTTAAATTCGTTGTTTGTCCTCAAGCGACGCACTATGACTCACCACAACACTTTTGTACAAAAGTACTCAATTTTTTTATGCTTTCGCAATCATATGGCTATCAATCCCGATTATTGCTTTAGTTCATGCTTTTACTCTTAATCTCACTAAGATCCTTCATGTGGATCAGACCATGACACAGACTCACCACGCACCGACACCTCTCCTCTTTTATCTCTCACCAAGGTACCAACTTTCCAGTAGTGCAACTAGTGCCCTCACATCAAAAACAATATCCTCCTTTTTCACACAGTGATTTCAAATTTGAGTATAAGGATTATATTCAACACTCACTCTTAGAACAGCTTCTCACCTAATTGATACTTGTCGCCATAATCTTGCCCTTATTTTCACTGCTTTAAGTTCACTATATTAGACTCTTAGGATCACGATAGGACTTTCTAAGCTTGTACATAGGCTCAGGGTCAAGTATGGTACATATGGATACATTTTAGTGACTTGTTGCCCTCCTTGACATTATGGCTAAGCATCCTACCTCTTTCATTGTCTATTATGCCCTACTTTTCTGTTCTTGTAATCTTTGCCTTATTTCTCCTTTCTTTACCTTTTTGTGGAAGTGACTCTTACTTCTTTTCCTTTAACACTCTTTTTCTCTCTTTTTCTTTCTTTACTCAATTGAAAATTTTGACTGAGTCACCTCTCTTATTCGCTGTTTCTTTTCTTTTCCACATTACTCTTTTCATCCCCACTTTTCGGGACTTCACTCATGATAGCCACCCTCAACTCATGGTTTTGCCATGAGTCAAGGCACACAATACCCAAGATTGGGTCAGGGCCAAGACGAGGTCAGTTTCTGCATTATCCACCCTTAACTTATGTTTTTGGCCTAAGTTGAGGTGCTCATGTCCAAGGAGGGACCAGGGCCAACACATTATACCTAGAGAAGACAACTTGGTGTAGAAAAGAAAGGTCTATTTCAAGCTCAATAGATTTGGATCAAAAGTGGATCGATTTCATTTGGTTTTCTTTTAATTTAGGCTAAAGATTTGGTAATTTGAACAAGGGCCTATGATCCTTTCCTAACTGTCTAAAACAGATTCCTTTTTGCAGGACTAACCGGGCAAGTTCTAGCTAGGTACCAACGGCGGAACAATCAAATTTCTTCACACTCTCTTGACATTTCATTACCATATCAGATTATCAGACCCCTAGTTCGAGTCTTAGATTTAATGGTCATGCCGTAGTGCATCTCTATGTCATGCTTAGAGCCAACACATTCATCATTCATTAGACCTTATCATGCAAGCATTCTTTTTAGAATGGGATATCATTTATATTTAGCCATCATGCTTCATACTTCACATTTCATACTTTGTACAAGATATTAACATGTCAGTTCAACAGTAAAATAACCAGTCTCTTGGGGTAAAAAAAACACAGGCAAGAAAACCACCAAGAGAGGATCATGAGTTGGGCTACTTAGACTTCACCCTAACACTCACTTTCCATTTACCCAACCCCCAACAAGAAAGCATGCAATTGTCCCCAATGCATAAGAAATATAATAACAAGGTGGTAGGTGAAGCAAACCTGAGGCGCATAGCACCGAATATCAACAAGCAGGCGGGCTCGGTTGCCCAGAACCCACTCCATCAGTAGTGGGGACACCATCAGTAGTGTCCGCAGCAATGTCGGCACCCTCAGTGGTGCTCCTCTCAGCAGTCTCCAATCGGGAGCTATACGACCCAGTAGCTAACTCATGGTCCCTTATCTGTCGGGCCTCCTCATCAAGCAACGAGGCTCTCCTCGCAGCCTCCATCTCTACTCGTTTCCTCTTCCTAGCCCGAGCACCCTCAGCCTCAATAGTATGATTGGACCGGTGCCTCTTGGCACAGTCACGTGGCGGAGGCAGTGGTGCAGTGGTGGTCTAAAATAGTACAGTAAGCACCGTATCCTCAGCAAGCTCCACAGGTGCGGCCTCAGGCTCGGGTACCCGCAAATCCAAGATGTCATCAACATCATCCCTCAGACTCGCCACATCCGCCTAGAGAGTAGTCACATCAATGGTAAGGGCTGGACGTGCAAGGACTCGCAACTCAAAAGCATCGAGGCGCTGGTGGACCGCCTGAATCCTCCTCTCTGTATGCTGAGCAATCTTCTTCTCAAGCCGGTCCTCAGCCTCAACAATGGATCTCTGCATCTAAGGCTGGATATGGTGCAACAAGGTAGCCATCTGGGCCTCTAACTTCTGGCCCCTAGCAAGCGGGACCAGTGCTGCTGATGGAGGCGTAGACCGGGAGGAACTCGGTGCCCTGCTAGTGCCCGAGGCAGAATCGACCGGGGCAGTATTGGTAGGCTCTGATGTAGCATGATCATCCCCTTGGGCTTACTCTACCGTATCCGCCAAGTTCTCACCTAGCGGTCGCACCTCTACTCTGAGCCCTCTCCGTGGTGCCGCCTCATTTGCCTCATCCTTAATGAGACCAATATCGACTGACCCGGTAGGGGTACTGAGGACATCTATGTGGCACACGGGCACTGCAGTAGTCCTGCAGAGCTGAAAGATCATGCAGGCAAATGGGTAAGTGGTAGAGGCTTTGAAAGCCCTCTCATGAATAACCGAGATCAATAATTTTGCAAAGTCGATCTCAAACCCGGCGACCATCGCTGCTACTAAGACTGCCCTATCCCAAGTAAGTATATTATCCGCAGCTATGGGGGATAGGCGGTGGCGGACAAAACATCCAGATGAACTTGGCTGCAAATGTGAGATTGGCCTTCTTGATAAGGCCTTTGTGGTCAGTCACCCAGTCCGCGCCCTCACCATCTATAGATATATGCTAGGCAATCCACCTCTTGGTGGACTCTCTCAAGTCTCTGTCCCGCTGAAAATGTCCACTCTTTACCACATTCCATCTGTAATCAAACTCAGCGGTGATAGGGACCCTCCCTGCATCAGTGGCCTCACCATAAAGGAAACGGCAAATGGTGAAAGGCAAAATATCCACCCGGCGGCCTCGAACCCGGACATATGTAAGTGGTGCTTGTTTGGTGGGGTTAGCCCGCCAGTCCAAAGGCCCTTGGAGAGCTGCTACATAGAAGGCATAGAATTCTCGAACTATCTCCTCGCTGTAAGGTCCCACGCTCCTAGCCATCCACTCGAGCTCATGGCGGGTGAATAAGGTGTGTATCGCAGGGACTGTGTGTAGACTCCCTGTCAGAACCTGCCACTCCACTACTAAAGTCCGAGTCGTCACCCATTTATTATTCAGCAACTTAGCATCCCTGTAAAGCTGGTATTAGCCATCTACGCACCACCGGTCGGGCTGATCAGCAACCGGTGCAGGGACCTCAAACTGGGGTGCCGGAGTAGACTCCGCACTATAGGCCTCATTAGACGAGGCAAGGAGGGCAGGTGCAGCAGGAACAGTGGCACCCTGCGAACCGGAACCGGAGGCAGTGGCCTCATTAGACCCTATAGAGTGGGCCGACTCAGAATCGAAAGCCTCCTCGGAGCCAGATGCTCCCTCAGAACCCGAGGCAGACCCAGACGATGTGCCGGTGGGTGTGCTCTCCTCATCAGACTAGGAGGCAGTGACTACGCCTGATGCCACCTTCTTGGACGTGCCCCAAGTGGCCCTATCAGCTTGTCTCGGTGTCTGGGTGCCTGGTGGCACGTATTAGGGATCACGCTCATCGTTCGACGAGCCAATCATCCGGCGTGAAGGTGCGACAGACTTGGACCGTCCTCTAGAGTAGAAAATATCTGGCTTGGGGGCCATTGGTACCTGCAAAGAAGAGCTATTTGTTCCATTAGAATCATCCTACACACACAAAAGAAACAAACACCAAATTTGGAACACAAAACATAGTGAAGTGCAGAACTGCAGAACTGAATGACGGGCACTATCGACGGTCCATCGATGAAATGACGGTCTATCGATAGGGTCCATCGGTGGACACTTAGCACATTTCAGAAGTTATAGGTCCACATAAGTTGCAGTTAGAAACAACGGACGTGCAGTATGGCCCGTCGATGAATCGACGGACCGTAGTCCACTTCCGTCGTTGGACACTTAGAAAAATTTAGAAAGCTTCATAGAACATGGTTGTAGTTAGAAATGACGGACGTGCAGAATGGCCCGTCGATCAATCGGCGAATAAGACCATCGGCACAACTCCGGTATAAGTAAGGCTCATCCCAAAAGAACTTTTTCACATCATGCATGAACTTTTTTCTCTGATGAAAGGACAAGTCCCATGGGACTATATCACTAGCCAAATAATTCACAAAATCGGCGAACCATGGAATCAAGTCATGAGAAGCGGCCAATACATGCTCATCAGGGAAAGTATCATCAATTTTAGCCTTTTCACCCAACTCTCGCATAGCTTCATCCTCTAATCTGGACAAGTGGTTGGCAACTTGGTTTTCGGTCCCCTTTTTGTCTTTCACCACGAAATCAAACTCTTGCAACAGTAATACCCGTCTAATCAACCTTGGTTTCGCATCCTTCTTGGTCATCAAATACCTCAAAGAAGAATGATCAGTATGCACTATGACTCTCGTGCCAAGCAAATAGGAGCAAAATTTGTTGAAAGCAAATACCACCGCAAGGAGATCTTGTTCAGTCACAGTATAGTTCTTTTGAGCTTCATTAAGGGCCTTTCTGGCATAATAAATTGGATGAAGGATTTTATCCCTCCTTTGTCCCAACAATACACCAAGATCAACCCCACTAGCATCACACATCACCTCAAATGGTTTGCTCCAATCCGGGGAAATAATAATTGGCAGAGATACCAACTTCTCCTTCAGATATCCAAAAGCCTTCAGACAGGATTCATCAAAATAAAATTTACACTCTTTCTCGAGTAACTTGCACAGCGGATATGCAATTTTTGAAAAATCCTTGATAAACCTCAAGTAGAAGCCCGCATGCCCAAGAAAACTCCTCACACCTTTTACATAGATGGGTGGAGGAAGTCTCTCTATCACCTCAACTTTGGCTCGATCAACCTCTATACCCTTCTTTGAGATGCGATGGCCCAATACGATACCCTCTTTCACCATGAAGTGATATTTCTCCCAATTTAGCACAAGGTTGCAATCTTCACATCTTTTTAGGACTTCGGCCAAGTGACTCAAACAACGATCAAAAGAGTCTCCAACAACAGAAAAATCATCCATAAATACCTCAATAGTGTCCTCCACCATGTCAGAGAATATCGACATCATACATCTCTAAAAAGTAGCCGGTGCATTACACAACCCAAAAGGCATTCTCTTGAATGCGAAAGTTCCATACGGGCAAGTGAAAGTGGTTTTCTCTTGATCCTCCGGTGCAATAGAGATTTGGTTGTAACCCAAATACCCATCAAGAAAACAATACCACCCTTTTCCTGCAAGCCTATCTAACATCTAATCCATGAAGGGCATAGAAAAATGGTTCTTCTCAAGCCATGCATTCAATTTTCGGTAATCCATACATACTCTCCATACGGTCACCGGCCTCATTAGAACAAGCTCATTTTTCTCATTAGGGACCACAGTCATTCCCCCATTTTTGGGCATACACTGAACAGGATATACCCAACTACTATCTGCGATCGGATATATGACTCTGGCATCTAACCACTTAATTATCTCATTCTTTACTACCTCTTGCATAGGTGGATTTAAACGTCTCTGGTGCTCAATACTTGGCTTATGATCGGGCATGAGTTGGATTTTGTGTGAACAAATACCGGGAGGGATCCCAATAATATCCGTAATAGTCCACCCAATAGCTCTCTTGAACCTCTTCAACACTTCCACCAAACACACTACTTGCTCCACATTCAAGTCTGATGCAATGATTACCGGAAAAGTGTCATCTTTTCCCAAGAATACATACCTCAGATGAGGTGGTAGAGCCTTAAGCTCTAATTTTGGAGCCTCTTCAATAGATGGTTTCACAGGTGGAGACTCGCGATATTTCATGTCTAACTCAAATTTCTTTGGTTTGAACCAAAATCACCTTGATCAAGTGCCGCAACCAATTACCCATACTCTTCAATACCATCACTCTCAAAATTCATGATCACTGCCGCTAGTGCCTCAACACCAAGGTGCTCTTCGATTTGTACCTCAGACGTACTCTAAACCCTGTAAGATATAGCAGATACCGTTTGGAGCTCACCACTCTGCTTCATGGACCTACAAATGTTAAAAGTTGCCTCTTTATTATTTAACTGGAACTACATTTGCCCCTTTTCCATATCAACCAAAGCGCGACCAGTAGCAAGGAATGGCCTCCCAAAAATAATAGGCACCTCAAAGTCAACCTCACAGTCAAGAATCACAAAATTGGCCAGAAATATAAATGACTCTACTTTCACCAACACATCATGGAGTATCCCAATAGGCCTCTTCACCATTCGATCGGCCATCAGTAACCGCATCGCAGTGGGCTTTAGGTCACCCAAACCCAAATTCTTGTAGATAGATAGAGGCATGAGATTTATGCTTGCACCAAGATCACATAGTGCTTTAGCAAAGTGTAACAACCCGATAGTACATGGAATAGTGAAAGCGCCCGGATCTTCTTTCTTTTGCACCAGTGACTTTGTAGCAATAGCACTACAATGTTGCATCCTATCATCATCCTCAAAACTCACCGACTTCTTCTTAGTAACCATATCTTTTATGAACTTGGCATAACCGGGCATTTGTTCAAGAGCTTCTATCAAAGGGACATTGATGGAAAGTTGTTTTAACATAGTAATAAAACGCCAGTATTTGCCATCCTCGGTCTTCTTCACCAATCTTTGTGGGAATGGTGGTGGTGGTCTAGGAACGGGGGTCACCTTTTGGGGCATCTCTTCTTCTTTCACCGCTTCATTTACCAACTCACCACTAGCTTCTACTACCTCATCTTCAACACCAGACGACATAGGTGGATCAATGGTTTGCTTACCTTCTCGAGTCGTGACTGCCATACAATGTCCATCATTTTTCGTATTTTGGACGGTATTGCTAGGAAGAGTACCCAGTTGATGTGGGTTCACCGTAGTAGACAATTGGGTCATTTGCAACTCAAGATGCTTGATTGAGATTTCATGTGAATCCACCTTTTTCCCAATATTAGCTAAGTAGCTTCTCAACTCTTTGGTGTGCTCATCACTAGCATCAAACCTCCTCCTCATCTTTTGCAGCATGTCTTCAACTCGCGCCATACTACCTCCACCATCCATAGGAGCAACTTTTCGATTTTGAGGTGAAACATAGGTTCCACTTTGATCGTTTCTGTTTCCATAGTTACCCCAGTTGAAGTTGTTGTCGCGTTGTAGTTTCCTTCATGAACATAATGTCCTTCTCTGTCGTAATTCCCATAGTTCCGACCTTGATTTACTTGACCATGGCGCCAATTCTCCTGATTGGAACCTTGGGCGTTTGGCCGGAAACCCCCTGTCTTCTCATTCATTGCATAAGAATCTTCTTCATAGTAGTACTCATCAACCGGCGGTGGTGGTTTAGCCAAATAATTCACCACATTTACTTTCTCTACACCCCATGTGACATATTTCAACACCAACCCTAGCTCAGTTCTCATTTGAGCCATCTCTTCACGAATCTCATATGTAGCTGGGTTATGTGTGGCTTGCACCGCAAAAGTGTTCTCCCAGTATCCGACTTCCTAGTGCTACAAGCTTTATTATTTTAGGAGATTTTCTCTAACTTCTGGCGATCTCTGCATAAGTACACTTCCCATAAGAACCACCCGCAATCGTATCAAGCACTACTTTATTATTATCGTCTTGCCCCTTATAGAAGTACTCTTTCAACGATTCATCATAAATGCGGTGGTTTGGGACACTTCTCGAAAATGAGGTGAACCTATCCCAAGAACTACTTACTGTCTCCCCAGGTAATGCCACAAAGTTGTTCACCCTATCTTTGTGGTTGAGCTTTTTAGACACCGGATAGTAACGCACCAGGAACACATCCCTCAACTGGTTCCAAGTATAGGTCAAGTTATAGGGCAACTCAGTAAACTATATAGCAGCCTCTCTCGTCAGTGAGAGAGGGAACACTCTTATCCCGATGTCATCCATGTCCAAGTCAGACCTCCCTACAAAACTCTTACACACCGACCTCATCTTGGCTATGTGAGCATGTGGATCCTCAGATGGTAGCCCCGAAAACAAACCTCTAGAGGTGAGCATCTGCATCAAGCTACTAGTTATCACGAAAGTATGACCATGTGGTAGAGGAGGTAGGACAAGTGGCCTATCAGAATCAGTGATGTTAACATTGCCCCTATAGTACTCTTGAGGGCGTGGGGCGGGAGGTTTCCTCCTCAGATCACCTTCACCAGGCAATGCCAAGATGTGTTTTAATGTACATATTGTAATAGTCCATATAAAACATACAATATTGATAATTGACATGTGAAACTCGTTAGTATATGATTATTTCAACATGATTTTGATCGTTAACTCAAATAATAAGATAAAATATGCATTCAAATGTTTCGTAGTATATTATACACTCTTTTTGGAGGTATGTATTTGGTATGAATAAAATTATTCTCCAAAGAAAGAATATTTTCCTCCATACCATACACCATTCTCCTCCATTTGACACGAAAGTATTTAATTAGTGAACGTAGAACTAATTTAAAAACATAAATAATATATAAGTCAAATATATACAAATTGTCAAAAATTACTAGAGTTTTACATATATTTTCTTTCTATCTCATTGTAACATCTCACAAATTTGAATTAGCTAGGAATAAGCTAATAAAATAAAAATATTCATTTTTGGAAAGAAAAGGAAAAAAAATCAGGAAAATTGCTTTAGTTAAGAAAGTGAGTTTTGGGCATTTTCAAATGGTCATAACTCCTAACTCAGGATGAGTTAGAGGTAGTTCTTGATATGGTTGGAAAACCCTTGGAGAGATCGTTCCAACTCCGCCGAGTTTGCACATTTTCGATATCATATAAGGGAAATATGCCTATCAAAGTTGGGTTGTTGAAGTAAGGAAAATCCCAATCCGGATTTAAGGAAGAGCAAACTAGTCTTTTCACCAATAAATTTCCTATTTCGTCTTAGGGATTTATTTGGGGTAAAAACAAGTTTTAATTCAGATTAGAAAAATCAAAATCACACTTAGGGCTTAGAGAAGAGATAAAAGAAGAAGAAAAAGGAGAAAAGTCAAGGATTCGCTAAAAACATCAACGTTTGTGAGTGGAATTCATCGGTGGTGATTCCTATCAAGGTATGTGAGATATTTTAGTGTTGGGTCAGTTTAAACGCACACCAATCTTGTTTCAACCCTTTGATTTTCAAATTGGTTAGATGAGAATAGTGAAGTTTTGAAAGGCATGGTTAAATTCTTATTGATTCAGTTGTTGAATGTCTATGGTTGCTTTGATTCATAAATTTCGGGCTGTTTTTGGAGTTACATCTATAGGGTATTGAAGGTACTAATAATACTAAGGGTTTGGGAAAAGAACGATGGAGGTTTAGGGGGTTTAGCGGTTAACAATGAGATGAAAAATTCGCCAGGCGTCACCTGGGCAGGGTCAAGCGAGGTGCACCCCATCTGCGCCAGAGGGTCTGGGGCGGCGCGCCTGCAGTGCGCCCATATAGAGCCTCAGACCAAGGAGACTGGCGCGGCGCGCCCAGGACGCGCCCAAATCGGCGTTTTTGACCTAGTTTTCGTAATTAGCCTATTTTTGTCCTTCTAAGGTGTATTAACATTCTCCATTGATTCTAATTACATCAAATTATTTCTAAACACCTAGGAATCACAAAAAACACGAATCATAACCTTAAATTCATAATTTCATTCAAGTAAAGCTCAGATCAATGTCAAAGAAGTTAATAGTCAAGTCTAAAGTTAAGAAGCAAGTCCAAAGAAGAGTTACTAAAAGTTTTCAAGAGTCTTTAATAAACGTTTTAAGAGTTGTTTTAAGACTGATGTGCCGTGTTTGACGACATTTCTAATGTATTTCACTTAAGAGTTGTGTGTGTCTAAAGCCTTTTTGTAGTGATGTTTATAAGTTTTGTGTGCAATTTTGCAGGAAAGATGTTCAGGCGGCAAGATAAGAAAACAACTGAAAAAGTGCAGAACAGGACCTACGGAGGCCATCGACGGACCGTAGTTGGTGACCGTAGATCAGCAACTCAGGACTTAGGAGGAAAATTAGGGAAGTCTGACCAAGTGTGGAACTACGAGAGGCAACGACGCTCCATCGATTGATCGATGGACCCTATTGGTGAACCTTTGTTTTGTTTAGAGAAGGTTTCAGTACCCGAGTTTGGAAAAATTCTAAGTGTGGAGTTACAGAGGGAATCAACGGACTGTAAATGGATCAACGGACCATAGATGGATCGGCGGACTGTGTTGTTGGTCCGTCGAATGATTTGGAGAAGGTGCTATTCGGTGGAGCAAAAATATTTCTATGTCGTTACTGACGGAGGCAGTCTAGGGACCGTCGATTCAGTTGGTCCGTAGATCGAAGTTGCATCAACTAAACAAACTTTCCTTATTTTAATTCCTTTTTGTTTAGGACTATGTTTTCTATATAGGGCATTAAAACCTCATTTTTTAGGTTAGTTACTATTACTATTTTATTTTGTATTGGAGATTGTTGGTTGCATGTTTGGGCAATTAATCAATTTCTGGATTTGGTTTTGCAGCATGACTTCAACTCGCGCCATACTACCTCCACCATCCATAGGAGTAACTTCTCAATTTTGAGGCGGAACATAGGTTCCACTTCGATCGTTTCTGTTTCCATAGTTACCCCGGTTGAAGTTGTAATCGCGTTGTAGTTTCCTTCACGAACATAATGGCCTTCTCTGTCGTAATTGCCATAGTTTCGACCTTGATTTCCTTGACCATGGTGCCAATTCTCCTGATTGGAGCCTTGGGCGTTTGGCCGGAAACCCCCCGTATGCTCATTCACTGCATAAGAATCTTCTTCATAGTAGTACTCATCAATCGGCGGTGGTGGTTTCGCCAAATAATTCACCACATTTACTTTTTCTACACCCCCTGTGACATGTTTCAACACCAACCCTAGCTCAGTTCTCATTTGAGCCATCTCTTCACGAATCTCATCTGTGGCTGGGTTGTGTGTGGCTTGCACCGCAAAAGTGTTTCTCCCAGTATCCGACTTCCTAGTGCTCCAAGCTTTATTATTTTGGGAGATTTTCTCTAACTTCTCGGCGATCTCTGCATAAGTACACTCTCATAAGAACCACCCGCAATCGTATCAAGCACTACTTTATTATTATCGTCTTGCCCCCTATAGAAGTACTCTTTCAATGATTAATCATCAATGCGGTGGTTTGGAACACTTCTCGAAAATGAGGTAAACCGATCCCAAGAACTACTTACTGACTCCCTAGGTAATGCCACAAAGTTGTTCACCCTATCTTTGTGGTTGAGCTTTTTAGACACCGGATAGTAACGTGCCAGGAACACATCCCTCAACTGGTTCCAAGTATAGGTCGAGTTATAGGGAAACTCACTAAACCATATAGCAGCCTCTCTCGTCAGTGAGAGAGGGAACACTCTTATCCCGATGCCATCCATGTCCAAGTCAGGCCTCCCTACAAAACTCTTACACACCGACCTCATCTTGTCTATGTGAGCATGTGGATCCTCAGATGGTAGCCCCGAAAACAAACCTCTAGAGGTGAGAATCTGCATCAAGCTACTAGTTACCACAAAAGTATGACCATGTGGTAGAAGAGGTAGGACAAGTGGCCCATCAGAATCAGTGATGTTAACATTGCCCCTATAGTACTCTTGAGGGCGTGGGGCGGGAGGTTTCCTCCTCAGATCACTTTCACCAGGGTTCTCCACTAACACTTGTGAAGATTGTGTGGATCGTTCATTCTGCGAAGTGTACGATTTAGTTCTGGATCAATTGAAAGTATTGGCTCCCTCGACTCCGTGTACTTGGCATACACTAGAGCTAGACCTGAGAGAGACAAAAACAAAAAGAAAAAGTAAAATTAGGATATTGTTGACTAAAATTCGGTAATGTGCTTAAAGTTAATCTAAAAGCCACTTTCCCCGGCAGCGGCGCCAAAATTTGATACGCTCAAATTACATTTTTTTATAGAAGTATAAGCTGGTCGTATCAAGTAAAGAACCCAACAAGTGGGTTGGGGTTGATCACACGAGGAAAATGGTTTAGATTAACTTTAATATACTATTACGTCTATTTAGTCAAGTCCTTTCCGAAAATAGTTAATTAAAGAGGGGGTTTTGTGAAACTAAAGTGTTCAATTATTCTAAAGTAAAACAAGTAGCAAGATTAAAACTTTGGTTTTTATCAAGTGGTCAGAGAAACTAGGGTGTAAGTGTTCCCCATAGGTTCATAACTCGATAATCCTAGTTATAACAATTCTTTCCTAGTGTCTTGCATGCAAAGTGATAAGCTATGTATCTCTAAATCCTTGGTTCGGCATTTAGAGAATTTCACCCCGTACCTTGGTCCAGCTACGTATGTCTAATTTACTAAACCTTACCTTTACCTCATATTAAGCATCATATCTGATGTTTGTCTTAGTTACTACTTTGCACCAATCGAAACTAACCTATTAGATAGTGTCCCCTAAATCTATGTTGATAATTATTTGCCTATTAACTACCCCCTTTGTCCAGCAAGTAGAAATAGGGCAAGTTCTAACACGTGCACTCGTTAAAAAGACTTCTAAATGAAAGAATTATCAATACATGTAAGAACCTATTCTAGAATTGTTATTAGCTAATTTTACCTTGTCAATCACCCATGGTTCCCACAACCTTAGTTGTGGATTTAGTTACCCATGCCTAAAAATGCATAATTCATGGTTGTTAAACAATAATTCATATACTTACTTTGACAAGTTTGAAGAAAATTCAGAAATAACACTTGCAATAACAAACTTCACTTGAAAATCAATTCCGAAAACTTGAGTAAATTGTCAATTTGTAAAATCAAGAAGCCAAGAACACAGAGATGAAAAATAATAAAAAGTCTGACCCCAAAAACGAGGTTTTTACCCTATTTATAATAACAAAGTTCTAAATTAAAAGAAGTTCAAAATAAGGTAAGTCTATCCAAAAAACACAGCTTCAATCGACGACCCCACAGACGGTCCATCGATGGAACGACGGACCATCGACTGCCTCCGTCGGTCCACACTTAGCTTTTTCTTCAGCCTTTATTTTTTTGCATCTTCTCTGATCCAATCGACGGACCAACAGCACGGTCCGTCATATCACTTACGGCTCGTCGATTCCTCCGTCGTTCCATACTTAGTGATTTATTCAACATCGGGTACTGGGACTAATCTCTGATCTAATCGACGGTTTCCCAGGATGGTCCGTCGATCAGTTGACGGACCGTCGATCAGTTGATGGACCGTCGATCCTTCTGTAGCCCCACACTTGGTCAGAATTTCCCGAGTTGCTTCCAGATGCTTGGACCTCCAGTCGACGATCACCACCTATGGACCGTCGATGGAACGACGGGCCGTCAATGGCTCCATTGGTCACTTCTGCAATGATTTCTGCACAGCCGTCTGCATTTTCATTTTGGACAACTTCCCTGCAAAACACAGATAAAACACATTAAAATTACTACAAAAAGGCCCTAGACACACACTAAACTTAAGGAAAAATCAGTGAAAGTACCGTGAAACCACGGTACATTAATAGTCAATTCATAAAACTTTCAAAGAAACACCAACTTTATACAATCATGCAACCAAAGCAACATAATAAGAAATGGAGTACTTTTACAATTCTTTTCATGCATACATACTTCTTCATATTCATTGCCATTGAAAGAACTACCTTCTCCAACTTTAGGCATGTTCATTATTTCATCACAAGGTTAGACATACAATGGATTTCAATTGCACACATAGGCATAATCCACACTTCAACTCATGAGAAAATTTTGAACAATTAATTTAGTTGAACAAGAATCATGATTAATGTAGATCGACTACAATCTTATAGTCTAGACATAATACCATCAAGGTCATATATGATATCACAACGCTTAACTTTGTTCAAGGAGGAATTACCTTCTCCTATTCACAACATATACACATAGCATCATACAGTTCATATTAAAGCAATACATAGAGGTTAATTCATATTAAGGAGGATTTCTGTCACATCCTGGGAGCACCCCCTAGACGTAACTGGCATCGTCGTCCTCGAAGAGGACTAAAACTAGCCTCTTATCTTACATCATTACATTCATAGGTTAAAAATGCAGAAAATTTAAAACTTTTCGATTACTTGTACATTGAGGTTTACTTAGACCTCTCGCTTACACATAATATATATTTATCGAGTATACATAGATCCTTCGTATAAGAAGATTACATAGTCTTCTACTTTTATTGCACATACATAATATAAGATTGTCTCATAAGAAATATATAACATTGTCTTATATTAAACCATGTAGACAAGAGTATCACAATTTGGGCATATCCCTTACATCAACAATTATAGCCACATATAGGCCTTACAGTTATAGTACCAAAATGAAAGAGAATGAACAAAGTGTCTTTAAGACTAAACAACATCCAATAGGTAGATAATGGCATCGTCCTCGGAAAGTGAGGACCTACCGAACTTGGAAGGTAAGAATCCAAGTAGTCTTCAAATGGCCTCCTACTAAGCTCAACGGCCCGATCCTACATTTGAAGTAAACATCAAACATGGGTTATTACACACTTGTACTAAATATGGGTATATGCACATATAACAAGTAAAATCATGCTAAAGAGGACATTTAATCAAAACCATGCTAAAGTACTTTGAAAAACATAATGCACAATCAAAAACCCATATAAGCCAATAATCACATAATCCATAAGTCAAACCCATGTACGACACGAGACCAACATCAATAAGTAATAGTCAAGTCAACATATACAAAAGTTTATAACATCATAATGTAAGAAATACCCTTACTCATAACCCACCATTTAGCTTACAAGTGCAATGACCAAGCAAAGCCCCATAACCTTATTCAATCAAGTAAACCAAACAAAGGATCACAAGTAATGCCCAACTCAACATAACATAGCATCAATAGTAGTCATTATCATATTTAGCAATATAGACCAATAGCATGTTCATCAATGAAACTAACATCATAAAGGATCATCTACATGTAAAGTCAACATCTTCATAGCATATACATTATAAGAATACAAGAACAACATCTTAAGGGTTCCCTCAAAGCAAACTAGTGCAAGGCATAGGTAGAGTCCCATACCCCTACCTAGGCTAAGTCAAACCTCTCATGTCACCCTAGTTAGTGTATAGTCCATTACTTCATTTTACTTTCGGTAACACTTGCCTTAACCGACATAGACCATAAGATCTAAGTATGGGATCCGGTGTTGTAAAACCTTACACCGATGGAAGGTGGTCTACCGGCCAAAGTAGTACCAAACATGAATATAGCATATAGGTGGATCCCCTAGCTAGTATTCCTATGGTGGCAACATAGTTTATGGATCTTGGGGTCTGTCATGGAAACATCACTCTATGTCCTTTTTGGACTATTAGGCTATCCACCCCGTGAGGACTATGGTGAACCCTACCTTCCCTCCTTGGGAAGACGCCACCCCTCATCTACAAGTTCACTCGGTGCTAAGCTAGAGTCCCTTTTGAAATGTCTTTCTTTATTAATCATCACTTAGTTTAGGTCATAGGGTCTAATCCCTTATATAGTCATTTTCATTTAGCTCAATAGGCATTTCATGAGAATATCCTTTCATGGCAACCCTCACATGTGATATTAGCATATCATCATCATCATTTCATAATAAGGCACATAGTCAAGTCATCACCAACCTTATATCATTTCATCTTAAGCACAATCTCACAATCACATAGTCAAGACATTTCAATTCAACATCATACCAACACCTACATAGGTTATTCACAAGGTATACTCAATTGAACTACATCTTCAATCATAAGCCATCATAATTGAAGTAAAGGTTAGGATCATGAAGACTTACCAAATCTCCTTCAAAATCCATCATCATGGTCTTACCATCAACCAACCAAGTTCATTCAATAATAGGGGGTAGTAACATCAATTGATAGTAATTAATACAAGAACTAAGTCAATTGTATCATCACTATCCCAATTAATCATCAATTCATAACCTAGGGTTAGGGGAATTAGGGTTCATCATGAATTTGATCCAATCCCAACAATAAATTACCTTAGTCAATCAATAGATGAATTAGAATAGATAAACAAGTCTAATAATTAATTCATAATTTAATTCCCATCAATTTATAACCAAGATCCAAGATTTGGGGAATTTTTGAAGGGAACATGATCAATATTGAATTGCATCAATTAACATAAATTAATCAACAATCTATACTCAATTAGTAATAGGAAATCACAATTTATCATCAATTTGAAGTTTAGAATAAAACACATTAAGATTGGAAAAACCCATGGAATTGGGTAATTTGAAAATCAACTTTGAGAGGACCTCTTGGAGAAAGGAATCCCAAGAGTGAAGAACCCATACCTTAATGAAGATTAATCCACGAAGTTGAAGTGAAATCCTAGAGAAATTGACCTTCTTCTTCAAGCTTTCTTCCTTCTTCAATGGAGGAAATTGGGGAGAGCAAAAATAGAGAGAGGTGAGAGCTTTTGGGTTTTGTTTTGGGAATTGGGTTTGGATGAGTGAAAATGACTTAAAATGACCCTTAGGCTATATATAATCACCCCCTAAATTACCAACATACCCCTCACTTAAATGGGTCTTTTTGTGAAGTTAAAATGTCAAAAATACGATTTTACTAAATCTAGGAAGTGGCTCCGCGGACGCCGCAAACACGCGTTTTATTTCCCAAAAATGAATTTTGGGACAGTGAGGTCCGTGTGGGCTTCGCGTCGCGTAGAAGCCCACTAATTCTTGACTTTCGCAGGCTGCTTTGGCAGCCTGCCCACCCATATTGGGGTCCTCATCCATGACCCTTCGGGTGGTCCTTGGGGCATCATTACTAGACGTTTATACCCTCTATACTACACTCTACCTAAACAATGTCTTTTTACAAATTTTATACTTCATTTGACCCTCCGAAACCATCCCCAAACATAGCGACGTCAACTAGTTCAATTAAGCTAGTTTCCGAACGTCATGGACGTTCTTTGACGTCTTGGCTCTAAAACTTCTTGGATGACTTATATACATTATTTTAGGTCTTAAAACAGTAACTAAACCTTTATAAACTCATGTTAGGCTCTAGATTAGGTCTTGACTTTTTCGGAGTGTTACAATTTCTTTACTCCAAACCACATTATGCTTATACTTCCTTCCTTATGAACTCAACAGGGTAGGTCACACCAAGCACTTCACAACATTAGGAAGTAAATTTATAGATTTCGATGTATATCACATCACTGGCTTTCATAAACATGCATCATTTAGGGAAATTTATCACAATTTATAGGCACACAAACAAACATAGGCTAGACAAACCATCACTCCTCAAGAGTGAGCCTATAGTAACACTCCCCGAATCTCAAAAGTCACACATTTTTCAAAGAGACTCAACTTTTCATTTTTAAAGGAGACTCCATTTCTCATAGTTAGGCCAAAACACCACATAATATGAGTGACATCAAGCATGCTCATTAAGCTATCTCATGAAATCAAATTGTACATTTATCATATAGGGATGCACAACAACATGAGCAACATGCAAATTTATCAAAATTTCATCTTTCATGCAATAATGACCTTTCATAAGACATGTATAACAAATGGAGAACATGCAACTTATCCTTTCATGCAAGACTCCTATCATGAACAAGCTACTTAAGAACTCTTTGGTTTCAAGCTTGAGTAAGAATAGAAGGAAAAGATAGGGATATCTACAACCTTACTACTCAAATCATCCTCCCCCACTTAGGATAATACCATTTAAGAGCAAATCATCTCAACTCTAGGGGAATTTTAGCTTACCAACCTTATTGACTAAGAACATTATTCCACTCTTGGGATCTAAGCTCATGAACACCCTTCTTACCATCACTACAAACTGATTTTTAAATCTACAAAAGTTCAAGGGAACTCAACATAGGGACATAAGGGGCACTCAAAATCTTACCATCTATGCACATTATCCCCCACTTTGGGCCAAATCACATCATGCCTTTAGACAAAAGGATCAAGCAAGTCAAGACCAACCTACAAGGTTCATCAATTTTGGTGGAACTTTCCAACCAACCATGCCTAGGTACAATCTAAGCACTTTCTCAATTCACCATACTCAAATTAAGGCTTATAGGACAACTAACCACTTCAAAGTAGGTCAACCTCAATTCTCTCCTTCTCTTGAAGAGTTAAGGGGTACTTACCATACATCCCCCTAAGTCACCTTAGGGTAATAATACTTCCAACTTATGGAATAAAACTCCCTTTCCCCTTTTTACCACTCTTAGAATAGGTTCATAGAGGGAATCATTAACTAGTCATAAGGGTTCTCCCATTAAATAACATACTTCACAATCACTTTACAAGGCTCAACACACTATCTCCCCTCCTTAGGAGCAAGCCTATATAAAAGTTTCCAATCCACACAAGGGCATCTATGAACCATTCCACATATACAAAGGTAACATTCATCTTTCTTACTATTTACCACATTCTCCAAGACTTTTCAAGCCTATATCATAACATCATGATACCTTTCTACATAATCATAAGGCATTCTATCATTCTAAGGGGAACTCAATTCAACCATAACAACTATTAACAAGCTATAAACATATCATATCATAACTTTTCAACATAACACTCATTCCTAATAAAACACCTATAGCCATAAATTTCATTACATCAACATATATTAAAATTCACCTTCACATATACTCACTTAACCATAAAAGGGTAAGCATCAAAACTCGCCTTTTCTCCCTCAAGCATTGAGACATCATCCCAATCCAATCAATCACATCTAAAAGACCACCAGACAATGAAACATAAGAGAGAGATCATACAGAGTTACGTTCTATGGCACAACATAAGAGAGAGATCATACAGAGTTAGACATCTTTCATTGCATAATCGTAAAAATAGCGAAAATTTAAAGCTTTTCAAAGCACATCATAGGCTAGAACATTACTTCATATATATATATATATATATATATATATATATATATATATATATAATATCATAATACATAGTTAGACTCTAAGTCTCTGTACCGTCTTAAGACACGACTCAATAGAATAAAATAGAATAGAATGGAATAGGGACACGATCCTTAAACACATAAAATATAATTCTAACCTATTACATCAACTTAAAGAAACATCTTGGCATAGGCAACCCTTGAATCATAAGGGTCCCTTTACTTGAACTTGGGAGATCTAATCAAGTTCTTCACTTAGGAGACATCCTCTAGCCATCACCACCTATACTTTATGTAAAACGATGAAGAAGACTCGTATTAGTACAAGAATGCACTAAGTATGACAACCACACAAAAACATGCATGTAAAGAGGAAATTTTATTTGAAATCATGCAACATGTCGTTTTAGTAAACTTCATGAACATAGGAACATATAAGCTCAATATAGTTCACATACATCATATAGACATGGATACTACTCATAATAGCACATAAAACAATTTATACTTTGAGGCATATTCAATACATACAAGACATTACTTCTCTTTTTATCTTACTTCCTTCCTTATGTAACCCTCAAGTATACTTAGTACAATGTATCACCTTGAAGTCACCTTACAATAGTCTTTAATATATATGCTTCATAAACACAACCACATATATTCACAAGTTATAAGCACATCATGTTGACACCCAATTTTGACCCTCCACAATTTAATTAATTCTCAAGCTTCTCCAATATCAAACAATTTGAAATAATTGTTTTTTGAAAAAAAAAATCAAGGCATTTTTGTCATCTTTCATATAGATTATATATTTTTATATTTATAATAGATATATATTATATATCTATCATTTTTTACAAATATTTGGGAAAAATCTATTTACAAAAAAAAAAATAGTATAGAAGTTTTAATTGAGTATAATTTATTTTTCTAAAAGAAAATTGACTAATTCATGAATTAATTGGTATAGTCGATCTTTTCTTTCAAATTAATTATTTTATCTTGTTAAATGAAGAAGCTCGTAAATTAATTATAATAATTCATCTTACTTAACTTTTAGCCAATTTCACTCATTAATTCGATTTGTCTATGTTCGGGAATTCAATTGGTCTAAATTTAAATTCATATGGTCAAAACAAATTCAATTCTAGCCCCCTTATTTTAAGAAGACAAATCTTGAGCCTTTTCCAAAGGATCAGCAGCCCATCCAACATGCCAATTCACAAAAAATGACCCAGCCCATGTCTTTTTTTTCTATCTCAGTCCAGCTCCTAAATGACCCGACCCAGCCCCGTTTTCTTCGAAAAAGAAAAAACCCATTAAATACGATAGACAGCACATACCAACCTACCCCACCAGCGTTTTCTTGCTCGCCAGTCCCAGGAATCGCAAATCCAGCAGCAAACTCAGTCCAAAATCGACCCGAGCTCCAGTCGTCCGAGTCCAGCAAGCAGTAGCACATCGTCCTCTTCCTCTCTCCTTATCCGTTCGTACGCGAATCATACTCGATTCAGCCAGGTGTTGCAATCTCGCGTGCCTCTCGTCCTTGCTCAAAATCAAGCGGCCCTCATCAATTTTCCCATGGAATTAGTACCAGTTCCAACTCATGCCTATCCTCTGGAATTTTCAAATTACTCACAGTCCCACATCGACTCTAGGCTGTGATTTTCAGATTTTCTCCACCCGTATAAATACCCTTCTCATTCACTGTTCAAAGGGAGGGAATTTTTCCGGAGACCAAAGAGTACCCATAAAGTTTTGGGAATTCTTGGTTCCATAGTTCAAAATTTTAAAGCGTTTTGCGGTTGTTCGAGTTGAAGGACGTGGTGAAGTCGTTTTCTTAACCCGTCGTCCTGGTTTGCTGCCCAGAACCAGGTAACATTCTTATTCCCTTTTCTCTTTTAGTTTCATTTTTTTTAATCTTTAGTAGTAGATTCTTCTGTTGTGTTTTTGGTTAAACTTAGTCCGTTTTAGTTTTCTTTTACCATCTGTTCTCAATTTGATATGAAATGTTGTGTTGTTTTCTTTAGTGATAGTGTATATGTTTAATTTAGTTTTACTAAAATGTTCAGATTTGACTTTAATTTTTGGCATTTTAATGTGATTTATATCACGAATATTTTGTAGCCCTGTTATTTTACCATCAATGATTCTTAAGAAGTTTTTAACTTCTTCAATTTCAACTCGTATTAGTCTCGTTCAAACTGTCTAAGTATAACCTCCCATTTGGGTGTCGAATATTGTGTAAATATTGTGGCGGTTTTCTCTTTAGGCTCATTAGTGATCTCTCTTTTAGTCATTTCTATATAAAAAATGTGATCTATATGGCTGATCTTCCTAGGCGTTAGTTTATTCTCACTTGTGGTTTTGTTTTTCAGGTTAAAAATAAGCCTCGTTTCTGTTTAGATGATAACAAATGTTGAGTGATCTTAAGTTGGGTTATGTGATCAATTGACTGTAATGAGATCCTTGTTTGAATTTGTCAAATTATTTTGTTGCAAGATTATCTCGTATTTCCCTGCTCTCTGTTTGTTTTTCTTATAAAATAAATTAAAGTTGGTTTAAAACTCCGATCAAATTGAATTTAAATTTGTTTATCTTTTTACTTGATATGGATCTGTTGAGATTAACTGCTAGTTTTTTTTTGTTTTGTTTTTTTGTAGTCTTACACATCTTATACTTTGTGTAGATTAGTTCAACTATCTTGCACCAACTAGATTTATGGTTTAATACCTTTTCTACGTTGCTTTAGACTAAATTAGTTACAATCTAGTATTATTGTTTTAATTAGGCTTCTAAAAGAAAAAGTTAGTCTTAATTTAATTATTGAGTGCATTAGTTGAGAGAAGTGTGATAAGTTTGCTTTTTGTTTATCTATTTTGAATCGTATTAGACAAAGTTAGCAGATATATATATTTTAGAACTTTCTATATGCTTTTGTGTACTGAGAATTTTGAGCTTACAAGTAGATATAGTCAAATTATGTGATCAAGTTAGTCCTATCTTTCTTTTTGTAGCTTCATATGTATTGTTTTGACTTCCTGAACACAAATCCTAATATTCGATTGAATTTTATCATTTGTTTGTCATTAAGCTTTATTGGTTTCTACTTAATCATTTTGCTAATTTTTGTTTCCACCATGTTTTTTTGTGCATGAACTTTCTCCCGTTGAGTCCAATGGACTCCCCATCTCTTACATCCTCCTCTATTTGAGTCGATCTCTCTTAAGTCGTAAAAAGGGAAGTTAATACATTGGTTAAAGCCTGAAAATCAGCAGCAACATTAGCCTTGAAAGGCTGAGCAACGAGAAGCAAATTTTGGGTTAAAAATCCAAAATCAGTGGCAGCAACAGGACCTCAAAAGAGCTGAAATGAGAGTGCTTTGGCTTCCAATTGACCAAAATTTGAACGCCTGATTTTTGCAGCAGTTTCAGCAGTCTCCAAAGTGCTGCAACTTGCATATTCAGACTTAAAAAATGGGTCGGAAAAGTAGGCGCCAACAACAGCAAAACAAGGAGCGGGTTAAGGGCCTGGAAGCCCATATTTTATTCTCTCATTACTATTTAATTCCTTTTTTTATATTGGTGTGTTTGCTACGATCTTACTAACTTTTTTTTTTTTTGTTTATTTTACCTAACTTAGATGAATCCTTGGAAGTTCTTAAATCTCTTTTATTTAGTTTGTTTTACTTTAGTAATTAATTTTTCATACTCTTTTAAGTTAGGAAATTTGAGCTTCAAGACTAACTTGAGAATTATTCAATATTCTTTCATAGTTAGTATTTAGCTTTCAAATCCACGTCTAAGTGATTGTGTCTATTATTCAATTTAAAACTTGACTCGGATAAATTGTTAAGTTAGAATTTTACTTGTTGATATTTTAATATTTGGATTATTTCATTATTTGGGATAATACAAATATATACAAGTATCAAAAGATTTCTCATTTTCAAAAAAAAAAAAATAATAAGTAAATAAGATTTTTCAAATAATCTAAGTGTTCTTTTAAAAATAATCAAACTTTAAAATTCGTCGGTCAACCGCGGGTTTGCGGATCCTCTAAGATGCCTAAACCCTTGATTAGAGAATTATTTGAACACTTACCCGAAACTCTAGTTTTATTTAAATGTTTTATTTCAAAATAACCATTTTAAATGGTTTTCTTAATTTTTCCTAAAACTTAAGTGGCGACTTCTTAAATTAAAATTTTTTTCAAAAACTTTAACAAAAATTGGTCGAAGTTGCGAAATTGGCTTCGAAACATTTTAGTTTTTGAAATCGGGTCGTAACAGAATGGCGACTCTGTTGGGGACTCATCTAGGTTCTAACCAAAAGAATTTTATTGTTTGGCTAACCTTAATTTGTATTAAATGATGTTTTATGCAATTATGTGTTTAAATTTGAATATTACTGTCATTGCATGCATAACATTTATTCTGTCAAACGACATTTATTTCTGTTTTTACTTAAAGGACGATTATGCGGGTTCGTAGTCGTTCTTTAACCAAGCTTTTTTCGGGACACGCTGACGAATGTAGTTGACTACTGGATAGTCAACGGTCGTTAATTGTCCCACCCCAAGTAGTCCGCTTGGGTCACCTATCAACAATGAACAAAGCCCACTCTTAGTCAACTAAGTTAGAGCTCAACCAAAACCCTTTTTAGGTGCATTAACCTAAGATGATCCAATACCCAAGGTGTATTGGACCCATTAGAAAACCACCTTGAGTCTAATTGACCCCCGGTCAATATAAGACGATCATCCAATTATTTGTTAAATTTGAAGGATATGTATGTCGTTTTGTAAGTACCATTGTCCTTTGGGGTTGGGTATCTTATTTTTATAGGTAGTTTCTTTGTTTAATTCAAATGAAGATCCTCCTCATCAAGGAAAAAATTCAAAAGCATCAAGAAGTTCGGGAATGAAGATTCATATGGAAGCTTAGCTTAGTTTACCATTGTACCCCGACGTGGGACTTATATTTATTTCCCCTTCCTCTATTATGTATCCCTATTTATTTTATTCATAAGTTTTGTATAAGTATTTTTGGGGCAATGGAAGGATTTACAAATGATATACATATCCTTCAAACGTTAGGGCTTAAAAGGTCACATGTATGTTAGGAGGCGTTATATATTGTTTGTGTTAAATGTTACAGATTTTGTTTCATTTGTTCTTGTTTGACCTATGTGTTTATATACATATGTTTTGCTTTAAGCATAATTGGTCCATTATTCTATTCCAATGTTTTAGAACATCAATCCAATTTTCAAACCTTCCAAAATACTATAACTCCATTACCAAAATATGTTCAAAATCACTTAAGTTTTAGGTTCAATAGAGCTTTTAAAATTATTAGGTCATAAAATTTATGTTGACCTCGTTATTTTCTGAAAATTATTTTCCACACCTACTAGCCGACGTTACTAAACATTCCTTCAGTTTCAAGCGAATATCAAGACGTTTTGTTTCTCCAAAAGAGATTTTTCAATTGAACCAGACTCTTTTCTTTCGTTAAAATCTTTGTTCACAACAAATAATTTTTCCGTTTGATCATTTTCTAGAAACTCACCTTCTTCGAATTTCGGACTAGTTTGTTTAAAACAAAACACATGTTATTTGTTTTACATGTTACTTTGGTTGATTATTATGATTAATGGACTAACTTTCTTATTTTTGAGTTGTTTTAGAAGGAGAGACTGATTTGTGTTGGTAATCAAACTTGCTCACTTCATCAAAGTACCCGCTGGCAGAACATTCATATTTTACACGGTCTAAGGTCAAGGGAATCTCTACAGACTCTTCATTTCTTACTTGGACTACTAAAAGGACTCGTTCAAAAATGGATTCCACTATCAACACGGTTGTTTCGTCCAAAATAATCCCTATTTCATCTATCTCGGCCAATCCTAGTGCCTCGGTAGCAACAGAATCACCTATGGAAGTCATTGCTTGTCTAGAGCGATAAATTAGCACACTGAATCTCCTGGTGGCTCAATACCAACCTTCTTCTCCAAACCAACCATCTGATGCTCTCCAAAGGGAGCCTGTGCCACCTGTGTATCCGACTTCGAGTGAGTTTCATCAAGGAGATCATTTTGCCACCTTTCAGCAAACTCAAAGCGCCTCACTCACTAATTCAACTCAGGATACTACTCTTGTGTACACATTTGCTCCTCCAAAAGCTCCAACGGTAACACAACACACTCCGCCAGTGTACAATCATGTCACCGCACCACCTGTTACCAAGACTCCAGAGTTTCACCGCCCAGATGTTAATCATTATATTGAAATTGAGGGTGATAAAAAATCAATTGATGCTGAAATGATGAATAAGAAGATGAAAAGCTTAAAGGATGCAATGAGAGGTCTTCGTGGGTTCGATAGTATCCAGAGTGTTAGATACGAAAAATTGTGCACATTTCCTGAGGTTGAGTTGCCACCTGGTTACAAGATTCCAAAGTTTGAGAAGTTTAGTGGATGAGGAAATCCGTTCTTTCACTTGAAAATTTACTGTGAAAAGTTGATTGGCGTTGGAAACAACGAAGGGATAAAAATCAAGTTGTTCAATCAAAGTCTGACTGGAAAAGCATTGGAGTGGTACTCTAAGAAAGATGTGACCAAATGGCGTACTTTGGATGATCTGGCGAATGCTTTTGTGGATCACTACAAGTTTCATGTTGACATCGCTCCTAATAGAATCTCTATTACCAAGCTAAAACCCAAGTCGACTGAATGCTTTCGATAATATGTCATTCGTTGGAGAGAAGAAGTTGTTAGGGTGCACCCACCTATGGAGGAATCAGAAATGATCACCTACTTCATTCAGGCTCAAGACACAGAATACTATGAGAGAAAGCTAACAATGGGTGGAAAGACATTTGCAGAAGTTATCAAAACTGGAGAAATGATTGAAGACGGTCTCAAAACTGGCAGAATAATGAGTTACGCCTCATCTCAATTTGCTAATAGAACCTATCAACTGGTTCTTTTGGAAAGAGAAAAAGAGAAAGAAGTTGTGATGATAACGACCCGAGGAGCTGCATCATATAACCGTCAACCACCTCCAGGCTATCCTAATCCACAATACTATGTTTGCAACAATCAAGCAACATTTCGTTCTCCACGACCAATGCAAAATCCTCGAAACAACACACCTCGTCCTAATTTTGAGAAAAAAACTCCCAGAGTCTTCACTCAATTGAGCAAGACACGGAGTCAACTTTTTGAGAGATTGAAAGAGGCAGGAATACTTCATCGAGTGGAAGCCAAGACTGTGAATACTTCAGCCGAGTGGTATGACCCAAGTAAGCGTTGTGCTTCTCATTCAGGGGTTGTTGGTCATGATACCGAGAAGTGTATCACTCTCAAACACAAAATTCAGGATTTGATTGACAATGAGGTGGTTAACTTGCTCAAGCTCCACCAAATGTGAACACCAATCCGCTACCCAAGCATAAGGAGTAGTTGTTAGCATGACCAGTTGCAAAGAAGAAGCAAGTTTCCTGGAAGTTGCACAGTTGGCATCTTTTAGTCTTGCATTTGGAGTTTGTTGTTTTATTTCTCTGTAATCGCACTTTTATCGCTTTGTTTCTTTGTAAGCGTTTGTTTGGATTTGATATCCCTTTTAGTATCTTTCATCTTTAATGAACTACGTCTGACCTGAATTCTCAAGAATGAGATACGTAGGCGGCCTATGTCGGCTTCGGTCACCCCTTTATCCCCTTTTAATGTTTTCTTGTACTTGGAACTACGTTTGACCTGATTCCTGATCAATGGGATACGTAGGTGCCACACCGGCTTGGTCATGTTCCCCGTAAGTTTTTCAGTTCTCTTTATAATGAAACCTAGGGAAGAATTTTGAGAGGATCTCAAAATTCATTAGAAAGAGAAATTTATTCAATCCAGAATCAAGGATCACTTCAGAGTTGCAACTGGGGCAGAAATTTTGAGATTCACTCAAAATTCAACTGAAAACTATAGAAAGTTTGAAATTTATGTTATGTTTTAAACTGGGGTAGAATTTTTGAGGAGGGTCCTCAAAAATTCCATTAAGCGATATTTCAAGACCAAACAAGTTTGTAATCCAGAAGGCAAAGGAGCATCAGGATGACAAGACAAAGCCAACATGAATCGGTCTCTCAAAACTAAGAATTTTTCTTTGGATGTAGGAATTATAAAGTTACAAGACAACATTAGACCTACAGTGGCTCGTCATAACTCAGATGATTTCTACTATTGCTCATCTTCTAAAAATTTTCTTTCAATTTTCTGTGACTTACACATTTTATTTTTTTACCAGATGGAATAGCTTGGCACAATGGTGAAGACCATAAGACGTTATCCAAACCAATATAAGCTGAAAAATTTCATTTGAAAACTTATCTTTTACTTTGGTAATTTTTGCTACTAATTACATCTGAGCTTTGCAGGTATCGTCAGAATTGGAGTCAAAATTTCAAGAGATTTTTTCGACTTTTGAAAGATCAGCCCAGACATTTACCAGACAAATGACACACACTGGTCCTTATCCAAAGATGTTATTATGAAGGATTCCTGACACCAAGGATCCAATCCAAGCGGACTCTTATCCTCTATTTTGTTTGAAGAGCTTTTTCTTCATTTTTCAAATCTCTCGCCCTTTTAAGGCAAATTTTTCATTCTTTAAAAATTCCGTTAAGTTTCGGGTTTGAACTACGTCAGACCTGATTTCTTGTTCCAGCAAGATACATAGGCAATCCGATATAAGGATTCGGTCTTCCTACTGTTTCGACCTCAGAGGAAACTGGGCATCTTTTTGAATCAGTCATTCTCGTTTCTCACCAATTATATTAATTAAGTACCCTTTGACTGGAAACAGGGGCAACTTTTTGAAATAGTTTAAAGTTCTCAAAATCTAAATGACTTCTAGTTTCAAAGATAACATTTATCAAACCAATCTCCTCTTTGCAAGATATTCCAGATTTAAAGTGAGGACACATCTCATGTGAAATCCCTAATCGGTCATTAGCGCCTCCTGTCAACGTTATAAGTTCTCAAATTGTTTATCCAAAATTCTGCGTTCTCGATGATTACCAGATCGTCATGACTCGTTCAAAATTCTTGACATTTATTCATTTGTTCGTTATTTCTAATAAATTTTCAATTAGCACAGGAAAGAGAAAGTTTTAATTACAACCAGAGATGTTATCGGCTTCACAAACTACAAGAAGCTAATCATATTACTCTGTTACAACGTTAAATTATTATTGGAGAGTCACTTCCTTCAACGTGACACGTTCAATAATTATTGGAGAGTCACTTCCTTCAACGTGACACGTTCAATTATTATTGGAGAGTCACTTCCTTAAATGTGACATATTAAATTATTATTGGAGAGTCACTTCCTTCAACGTGACATGTTTAATTATTATTGGAGAGTCACTTCCTTCAACGTGACATATTAAGATTATTATTGGAGAGTCACCTCCTTCAACGTGACACGTTAAATTAATATTGGAGAGTCACTTCCTTCAACGTGACATGTTAAATTATTAGTGGAGAGTCACTTCCTTCCACGTTACACATTAAATTATTATTGGAACGTCACTTCCTTCAACGTGACACATTAAATTATTATTGGAGCGTCACTTCCTTTAACGTGACACGTTAAATTATTATTGGAGCGTCACTTCCATCAATGTGACACGTTAAATTATTATTGGAGAGTCACTTCCTTCAATGTGACACGTTAAATTATTATTGGAGCGTCACTTCCGTCAACGTGACACGTTAAATTATTATTGGAGAGTCACTTCCTTCAACGTGACATGTTAAATTATTATTGGAGAGTCACTTCCTTCAATGTGACATGTTAAATTATTATTGGAGTGCCACTTCCTTCAACATGACACGCTAAAATTATAATTGGATCGTCATCTCCTTCAATATGACATGCTATACCAGGTTTGCAAAAATTATATTTGTATTTGCGTTACATTTTCCACTAACAACTTTTTTCCAGACTTTCCAATACACAAAGTGGACCACGTCAACTAGGACGCTGCACAACGTGGAATTTTTTCTTAGTTGTGAACTGGGGCATAGTCCAAAGAGGAATATCAAACTCTTAGGACGCGAGTTGAGGAACGAGTTCCACCACAATCAAACCATATCCCTATCCTAGGTATGTTGGTATTTTCTTGGTTTTAATAGTTTCAGTTTTGCGTTTCGTGAAAATTTCGACTCTCACCAATGGCAATTTTTCAAATTCGAGTGACATACACCTAGAGCCTTGGAAGGTATACTCATGTAAGTTATTACCTATGGGTGTGAAGGGTCCCACATTCATTAGTGAGATGTTTGCAAGCCTCTTTTCCATGCTCAACCCATTTGTCACTCATCCTTAAGCTAAAGGTTAAATCTGCATGTGAGATTTTCTTTTCAACCGATATAGTTGAACTACAAGCAGTCTGATTCCCTAAGTTTAGGGATATGTAGGCGGACTCAATGTTGAAAACTCGACTGTATTCCAACAATTCTGTCATCACTCCATTCTCGAGCTTTTCGGTCTCTCCATACTTTGACACCGAAATGACTTTTGCACTCTTCTAAAATGTGCGTTAAATCAAGCGTCTTTTGAACTACAAGTGGTCTGAAAACTCATATAGCCTGAGATATGTAGGAAACCCACTTTCGGGGTTAGGCCATAATTCCTCAAAATCCTTACCATTTACCATTCTTAAGAGAAGAATTAGTGGATGGACAAAAATGGATTCGTCAATTTCGTTTGCTCCGAATCTCTTTCATCGATCCTAAGCAAACGAGAGGCAGTTGACACCCAATTTTGACCCTTCACAATTTAATTAATTCTCAAGCTTCTCCATTTCCAAACAATTTGAAATAATTGTTTTTTGAAAAAAAAATACTTTCAAAATTATTTTTTCAAGGCATTTTTGTCATCTTTCATATAGATTATATTTTTATATTTGTAATAGATATATATTATATATCTATCGTTTTTTTATAAATATTTGAGAAAAATCTATTTACAAAAGAAATAGTATAGAAGTTTTAATTGAGTATAATTTATTTTTTTAAAAGAAAATTGACTAATTCATGAATTAATTGGTATAGTCGATCTTTTATTTCAAATTATTATTTTATCTTGTTAAATGAAGAAGCTCGTAAATTAATTATAATAATTCATCTTACTTAACGTTTAGCCAATTTCACTCATTAATTCGATTTGGCTATGTTCGGGAATTCAATTGGTCCTAATTTAAATTCATATGGTCAAAACAAATTCAATTCTAGCCCCCTTATTTTAAGAAGACAAATCTTGGGCCTTTTCCTAAGGATCAGCAGCCCATCCAACATGCCAATACACAAAAAATGACCCAGCCCATTTCTTTTTTTTCTATCTCAGTCCAGCTCCTAAATGACCCGACCCAGCCCCGTTTTCTTCTCAAAAGAAAAAACCCATTCAATACGATAGACATCACATACCAACCTACCCCACCAGCGTTTTCTTGCTCGCCAGTCCCAGGAATCGCAAACCCAGCAGCAAACTCAGTCCAAAATCGACCTGAGCTCCAGTCGTCCGAGTCTAGCAAGCAGTAGCACATCGTCCTCTTCCTCTCTCCTTATCCGTTCGTACGCGAATCATACTCGATTCAGCCAGGTGATGCAATCTCGCGTGCCTCTCGTCCTTGCTCGAAATCAAGCGGCCCTCATCAATTTTCCCATGGAATTAGTACCAGTTCCAACTCATGCCTATCCTCTGGAATTTTCAAATTACTCACAGTCCCACATCGACTCTAGGCTGTGATTTTCAGATTTTCTCCACCCCTATAAATACCCTTCTCATTCACTGTTCAAAGGGAGGGAATTTTTCCGGAGACCAAAGAGTACCCATAAAGTTTTGGGAATTCTTGGTTCCATAGTTCAAAATTTTAAAGCGTTTTGCGGTTGTTCGAGTTGAAGGACGTGGTGAAGTCGTTTTCTTAACCCGTCGTCCCGGTTTGCTGCCCAGAAGCAGGTAACATTCTTATTCCCTTTTCTCTTTTAGTTTCATTTTTTTTAATCTTTAGTAGTAGATTCTTCTGTTGTGTTTTTGGTTAAACTTAGTCCGTTTTAGTTTTCTTTTACCATCTGTTCTCAATTTGATATGAAATGTTGTGTTGTTTTCTTTAGTGATAGTGTATATGTTTAATTTAGTTTTACTAAAATGTTCAGATTTGACTTTAATTTTTGGCATTTTAATGTGATTTATATCACGAATATTTTGTAGCCCTGTTATTTTACCATCAATGATTCTTAAGAAGTTTTTAACTTCTTCAATTTCAACTCGTATTAGTCTCGTTCAAACTGTCTAAGTATAACCTCCCATTTGGGTGTCGAATATTGTGTAAATATTGTGGCGGTTTTCTCTTTAGGCTCATTAGTGATCTCTCTTTTAGTCATTTCTATATAAAAAATGTGATCTGTATGGCTGATCTTCCTACGTGTTAGTTTATTCTCACTTGTGGTTTTGTTTTTCAGGTTAAACATAAGCCTCTTTTCTGTTTAGATGATAACAAATGTTGAGTGATCTTAAGTTGGGTTGTGTGATCAATTGACTGCAATGAGATCCTTGTTTGAATTTGTCAAATTATTTTGTTGCAAGATTATCTCGTATTTCCCTGCTCTCTGTTTGTTTTTCTTATAAAATAAATTAAAGTTGGTTTAAAACTCCGACCAAATTGACTTTAAATTTGTTTAATATATACTTGATATGGATCTGTTGAGATTACCTGCTAGTTTTTTGTTTTGTTTTGTTTTTTTGTAGTCTTACACATCTTATACTTTGTGTAGATTAGTTCAACTATCTTGCACCAACTAGATTTATGGTTTAATACCTGTTCTACGTTGCTTTAGACTAAATTAGTTACAATCTAGTATTATTGTTTTAATTAGGCTTCTGAAAGAAAAAGTTAGTCTTAATTTAATTATTGAGTGGATTAGTTGAGAGAAGTGTGATAAGTTTGCTTTTTGTTTATCTATTTTGAATCGTATTAGACAAAGTTAGCAGATATATATATTTTACAACTTTTTATATGCTTTTGTGTACTGGGAATTTTGAGCTTACAAGTAGATATAGTTAAATTATGTGATCAAGTTAGTCCTATCTTTTTGTAGCTTCATATGTATTGTTTAGACTTCCTGAACACAAATCCTAATATTGGATTAAATTTTATCATTTGCTTGTCATTAAGCTTTATTGGTTTCTACTTAATCGTTTTGCTAATTTTTGTTTCCACCATGTTTTTTTGTGCATGAACTTTCTCCCGTTGAGTCCAATGGACTCCCCATCTCTTGCATCCTCCTCTATTTGAGTCGATCTCTCTTAAGTCGTAAAAAGGGAAGTTAGTACATTGGTTAAAGCCTGAAAATCAGCAGCAACATTAGCAACGAGAAGCAAAATTTGTTTTTAAAATCCAAAATCAGTGGAAGCAACAGGACCTCAAAAGAGCTGAAATGAGAGTGCTTTGGCTTCCAATTGACCGAAATTTGAACACCTGATTTTTGCAGCAGTTTCAGCAGTCTCCAAAGGGCTGGAACTTGCATTTTCAGACTTAAAAAATGGGTCAGAAAAGTAGGCGCCAACAACAGCAAAACAAGGAGCGGGTTAAGGGCCTGGAAGCCCATATTTTTTTCTCTCATTACTATTTAACTCCTTTTTTTATATTGGTGTGTTTGCTATGATCTTACTAACTTTTTTTTGTGTATTTATTTTACCTAACTTAGATGAATCCTTGGAAGTTCTTAAATCTCTTTTATTTCGTTAGTTGTTTACTTTAGTAATTAAATTTTCATACTCTTTTAAGTTAGGAAATTTGAGCTTCAAGACTAACTTGAGAATTATTTAATATTCTTTCATATTTAGTATTTAGCTTTCAAATCCACGTCTAAGTGATTGTGTCTATTATTCAACTCAAAACTTGACTCGGATAAATTGTTAAGTTAGAATTTTACTTGTTGATATTTTAATATTTGGATTATTTCATTATTTGGGATAATACAAATATATACAAGTATCAAAAGATTTCTCATTTTCAAAAAAAATAATAATAATAAGTAAATAAGATTTTTCAAATAATCTAAGTGTTCTTTTAAAAATAGTCAAACTTTAAAATCCGTCGGTCAACCGCGGGTTAGCGGATCCTCTAAGATGCCTAAACCCTTCCTTAGAGAATTATTTGAACCCTTACCCGAAACTCTGGTTTTATTTCAAAATAACCATTATAAATGGTTTTCTTAATTTTTCCTAAAAATTAAGTGGCGACTTCTTAAATTACAATTTTTTCCAAAAACTTTAACTAAAATTGGCCGAAGTTGCGAAATCGGGTCGTAACACATCATAGACATCAATTTCACATAAAGACCATCACCTAAGACAACTTCTAAGCCACACTAGTGCAATGTGTAGGTAGCATCCAATAATACTACTTCCACCAAGTGTTCCTAAGAAGTCACCCTAGACTAGGCATAACATACTTAACAAGACATAACACTTTCATTTATAACTATACATAAGACGACATACTTCATAACATCATATAAGGACTCATCATAATTCATAACATCATAGAAAGACTCATCATACTTCCTACACTTATGTCATAAACTCACTTAGTTAATATAATAAGTAAACCACCCTCACAACCCCTTCACAAGCTTACTTGTGCAATGTACACATGGAGTCTCATACCCCCACATATACTAAGTAAACTCATTTAGAAGTTATAAGTGTAATTCATTTGCATAGTCATAATTCATGTCTTGACATAACAAAGTCACTTAACACGCATTCATGAAAATCATACATAACATAAGTCTTTACTTCATAAGAGGCTCCAATCCTATCCTTTCGTGAAGTCATATAGTGCAATACATAGGTAGGGTCCATTGTCCTCCCTATACTAATGGACTCTGGTGTTCTACTCCCACACCGAAAAGAGAGGGTACTACTTGCTAAGGTAGGACCTTCATACAAAATAGCTATTCTAGTGGAATCCACATTATATAACCTACGGGGGCAATTAGTTATGGAACAAAGAAATTGCTTCTAGAATCCATGACTTGATAACGTGGAGATTTCCATCTCATGAGACAACATCTAGGTTGGGAATCTGGACTTACTTAATGTTAATGTTCTCTTTGTGGGTAGCCAGACTTACTAACGTGAAGCTTCTACTCTCATTTTTCATGTGCACTCGGTGCTAGGCTCTAACTCCCTTTTTAATATATATTTAAGTGTTTAATGCATTAAGTCATAAAGAAGGCCTTAGGAGCTTGCTCCATTATACTTCATATAACTCAAAAGATTCTAAGATGAGCATGTCCTTTCATCATAGACCCTACTTCATACATCATGTGTGTGTGCATACAATGTGAGATCTACCTTCACATAACACCTCTTGTCACAAATGTTCATAACTTCATAAATCATATACTTCACATGCATAGAAATAGGCAATGATGCATAGGAGAACTATCCTTCTTTAGTCATCACAAATCTACCCTACTTATACATATGAATGAAGTGTGTGTACATTGGTCAACATGATCACATAATGGATATCACATAGAATTAAGGAAGCCACCCTCTAAATATCATAACACACGTACAAAATTCTTTCAAGTCTTTGAGTCAAACACATCTAGAGTATTTAATACTATAGACTACACACACTCACATTACATCATAGGAGGCAAGTACATATTCAACAATAGAATAGAATACTCCTAGCATACTTTGATTATACATTCATATAGGGTTCATATAGGTAAGGGTCATACTATAAATATATTCTTAATCATTAGCCATACAGACCACACCTAACCCTAACATGATCATCAAACATATACATATAGCATCATCCCCATACCTATCTCATACAACTAGTGTGGAAGTCTATACATATAACTTCACATAACATTAATCGAAACATGATATTAGAATCAAGGCTAAATCCTTCAACTTCCTAAACATGGAATCATCATATAAATTCATCTTTCATATAATGTCTTAAAGGACATGATCATAACATATAAACATGCACAATAATATAAACACCGCCACCATATGTGGACCATACCAATCAACACAATTCAATATACAATCTAACCTAATCAGAGAAAATAGGTCAACTTACTAAATCTCCAAGCTAATGATCATGTTTGATCATTCCTCCACAATTCATATTCAATTGACATAGATATTAATAGCAATAAGCAATTCAATACAATCTAATCAAAATTCTATAAACATGAAATCAAGATCACAAGACCCACATTATAGGCCAATTTGAGAAATAAGGAGGATCATAGGTTCTTCATAAAATTGGATAGAAATTCATCATAAAATCAGTATCTAAACATATATTCATCATTAGAATGATTTTTAAATAACTTTAACAATGAACCCATGGCTAGATTGAAATATAGAAGTTTTGACTTAGAATCATGTTTGGAAAAAGCTTTGAAAGGACTCCATAAATGAATGGTCATCTAGGGATGAAGGATTACCATACCTTTTACATTATAAAGCCCACGAAAATCTGAGAAGAAAGCTCCAAGAATCCACCTCCATAGCTTGTTCTTGAGCTTGGTCTTCAATGGAGGTTTTGGGGTTTTTGGAAGAAGAAAGAGTTTTGGGGATTTTGATTTCTTAATGGGTATTGGGGGTTTTGGCTTGGTAAATGGGTTAAAAAGGTCCTAAAATAGTTTATAAACGTCTCCCTAGGTTACCAAAACACCCCCATACTTATTGGGACTTTTAGACATGTCAAAATAGACTTTAAAACGACGCAACCAGATTTGGGACGTGGCTGCACGTCGCGGAAGCAGCCTCTGATTCTGCCCCAAATAATTTTTGAGGAAGTGAGCCTCGTTTAGGGCGCGCTTCTCACAGGCACACTCAGTGTCAGGCGCGCGACGCGAGGCTGGTTCCCAATCTTTCTGTTGCACGCTGCCTTGGGCAGCCTCCTTGTCTAACGTTTGGGTCCTCTTTGGGGGCCCTTAGGATGGTCCTCGAGGAGTCTTACCCGGATGTTTTGACCCTTAATATGTCTATTAAGATGTTAGGGTCACCTCTACTGTGTTTGGACTTCAAACAACATATAAAAACAAGGAAAATGTACTAGGACACACTAGCACATCAAAAAACTAACTTTCGAACGACTTGGACGTTTGACCTCCAAACCTCTTCAAATTAATTATACAAGCTTAAAAATAGTTTATTAATATGTTATTAACCTTTATAGGAAAATGTAAGGATCTAGCTACCTTAGTTCATTCTGAGGGTGTAACAACTATGAGTAAGAATGTGGTTACTTGCTTTTTTTGTTGAGTATTGAACTGATGTTACTGTCACATCCCGAGAGTACACCCTAGAAGATATGGCACTCTCGGAGTAATAAATGGCGTAGTTGACCTCTCGGAGGTCTTGTACAAGCTCTTTGACATCATTCCTTGCATACATGTATGAAAAGTAATGCGAAATTAAAATTTTCACACGAAATATCTTTCAAACATCTTTCATATAAAACTATTGGAAAATATTAAGTCTCAACATATGCCTATCTTAGACTCAAGAATACTTGGGACACGGACCATACAATCAAAATATAGAATTACTTAGTCTATTACAATACTTTGAATAAAAGAAATCTCAAGATAGTAATGTCCTCGATTCAAGTGAGGACATACCCAAACTTTGCTTGAAAGAGTCCTAGTTTCAAGCTTTGCTTCAAGACGCCTCTCACCTTCCACCGACACCTTTAGATATCACAAAATGTATGTAATTAGTACAATGCATGTACTAAGTATGGCATAATGCATAAAATCATGAGAAACGTACATTTATGAGAAACATGCTATTTTTGATTAAAACTTCATATTAAAAGTATAAGAATCACATTTAAAAACCAAATACCACATTTAGAACCCATTCCAAACCATATTGAATTCATATCAAATTATATGCATATACAGTAACATTACAATAAGCCTTACAATGACTTCTCTGTAACTTCAAATGAAACTCACACATCACAATATAGCATCAACAATATATCGAAACACATAAATATGAGATCCTCCTAACAGAGGTGATTCTAAGTTTCACTTGAGTGAGTTATGAAGTTGTAACAACCCTAAAAAAGGATATGCTAAGTAATGCTTAATGTGTCTAGAATGCCTACGATTAGACCGGGTTCACACGGATTGATGCGCGTAGAACCAGACCTCTGAACCTCTTCAACATCCAAGCCAACTAACTCGGTGAGTTAGTTGAGCTAGTAAAGGTTGGGTCCAGCCATGTAGGGCACCCGAATATGAAGATTTACCAGGATGAATCTTTACTGGACTTAAAAAGGGAAAATCTTAAGTTTGGAAGGTCTAGGGGTAAAATGACATTTTTCCAGGCTAAGGGTAGTATCGTAATTACCCTAAATATTTAATTAATATGGTGGAGGGACATTTGGGGAGAAAGGGCCAAAATTGGCCTTTGTGTGAAATCTTGCTCCACCCGGGTTCGAACCTAGGTGGGAGCAATGATTTAACTTGATTTATTTTATTTGGTAAATTAATTTAATTAATTAATATTTAAAAATCTGATTTAATTAAGAGAAAAATCAAATTTTTAATAAAAAAAATAGTAATGATAAAAATAAATAAATTAGCAAAGAATCCTAGTTTGACTAAGTCATTACCTAACACTCCTAATCCTAAGTTACTCTCACGTTTAAAACCACCACCATCTCTTTCACGTTCTCATCATCAGTAAAAGAGAAAAAAAAGTAGAAAAAAATGAAGTTCTTCACACTTGAAGAACTTACACACACACAAAAAAAAAACTCAAACGAAAAACTAAGCTAAAAACGAAAATCAACAACAAGTTCTTGACGGGATTTTTCTTGAAGTTTTGGTGGTGAGGCTTGGTTTCGTTGTAAATTGGCAGCATTTAAACAGGTTTTGAACGACATTAAGGTATGGGTTTTCTTCTCTCTTGGTCCCTTTCCCAAGAGACCCTTAAGGTTCAATTTAAATCACGATTGAAAGACTAAGGTTGTCCCCGTTGCATGCCCTTGTCATTAGCTCCTTTGAACGATTCAAAGCATGCGTTGGTATGTCTTCTGGTAGATAATGTTAGGTCTGGTTGTGATTATGTGTTGAATGTGTGGTAAGAAATTATGTAAAGGATAAAAAATATATTCCGAAAAAGTGCATTAAGTGGACTGTTTTAAGCATGTTTGTGCTGAAAAATTTGACTATGTTTGCTGCCTGAAATTTGTATGTTAAATGTTGTGTTTTGCGTGTGTAAAAATGCTAAAAACGTGATGTTCATAAAAGATTAAGGTGGCTGACTGAATGTCACTCAAAATGCTATAAAAAATCAACAAAAGAATGAGAGAAAAATGGATTGGAAGAGACCAAATTTCCAGCTTGCTGGATATTTGTAGTCTCGGCCAAAGTGACTAATTTAAAAAAAACAATTGTGAGGTCATTGGGAATTGAACCCAAGACCTCACCAAATGTAAATTACATAAAAAATTCATGAAAAAAATGAAAGAAAAATAAATGTGGAGAGTGGGGATTGAACCCCCAACCTCTTGAATGGAAGAAAAATAAAGGAGAAAAATAAATGTGGAGAGTGGGGATTGAACCCCCAACCTCTTGAATGGACGAGAGAGTTAGGAGAAAAATAAAGGAGAAAAATAAATGTGGAGAGTGGGGATTGAACCCCCACCCTCTTGAATGGATGAGAGAGTTAGGAGAAAAATAAAGGAGAAAAATAAATGTGGAGAGTGGGAATTGAACCCACAACCTCTTGAATAGATGAGAGAGTTAGGAGGAAAATAAAGGAGAAATATAAAATGAGGTGAATGGGGATTGAACCCACAACCTCATGGATAGGTGAGAAAGTTAAAAGATAAATTAAGAGAAAAAGAATGAGCTTGTGGGGGATTGATCCCACAACCTCCATGCCTTGGACGAAAAATAGAGGAGAAAAAGAAAAGAAAATATTATGGGGTTGATGGGGATCGAATTAGGGTCCCCCAAATCTGAAAAATGCAATCACCAAGTTTAATATAAGATTAAGTGTTGCCCAAGGGATTCGAAATTGGGTTCCCTTGCCCAATTCCGTATTGACACATAAGTCATACGTAAACAATTATTTAATGAATGCTACCTCTAAAGATCGAAATCAATATCTTGGCATACCTACAAGATGTATAAGTCTTGTACCACATAATCTTGGGTAGATATGAATCACTTAGATATGAATGAAGCCTCATGGCTTGTATATGTGGACTCATAAGTCTAACATACATTTAAAAAGTAAAGTGAAACTAAGATATTATGTGATGAGATAATGAAAACCCAGAGGGGTCAAGTAAGAGTGTGACACACACTAAAGAGCCAAGTGCATTGGCATACTATGAAATGAACATTTACGTAAAGTGGTGAGTAATTATGAAGAGTAAATGTGCTAAAGTTAAAGAATGTGGTGACAACATGATAAGAGGCTAATGTGAAAGATGAGAGCAATCTCAAATGAGCCTAAGTAAATGTTACCAAAACGTACTCACCTATGAGAGTGTAAAGTTAATGAAGAGACCAGTCTCTATGAACACTCTAATGAAAGTATTGAAGTTAATGCGTACTTAACTCAAATGATGAGATGAGAAATCATCTAATGAGATATGATGTCCTCATGTTAGAAGCCAGCTTCCCTGATGTATGAGTTGCACGTAATGGAACTTTATACTAAGCACCGATAGGCTAGCTATGAGTGGTGATGCCTTCCTTCGAGAAGGGCGGAGGTTCACGTAAATTTCATGAGATGAGACTGTCCGGCATGCCGGGTATGGGTCTACTTATATCTCCTAGTCTTTGAACCTATACTGTCAATATAGGGTTCTAGCAGGGTTCAATTCCCTATATACGCTAGCATGTTTTGGTTCACTTTGGCCGGTATTCCACCTCTTTTCGGTGTGGGGATTAAACACTGGATTTCATGATGCTCACATGATCTATGTCGGTTAAGGTTAAAGTTCCCAAAGAAAGAAAGAGGCCAGCCTCAAGGAATACACATAATGAAATGAACGATACCAAAGGTGTTAGGATAGGATAATCAAGAGGTGAGCTAGACTTAAGTAATGACACTAGGTTATTCTTGGTCATTGCACAGCGAACCCGATGAGAGTCTTAAACTACATCCTAGGTATGACTGGTGGTTGCACTAGTATATGAAAAGAATGAAAATGAAGTACGTATGAATGAATGGAGCAGACTCTGTGTTTGCTAATGAAGGCTCCCTAGTTGAGGTCCCATATGTTGAGCCCTCATTTTGTGAAGTCCTACTGTCAAGTCCATGATTCCAAGGTCTCATGGCATATGAAAGAATGATATGAACTATGTGATATGATATGTGCAATATGTTATGTGCTGTTTGCAAAATGATAAGTATGATGATGCATGTTACTCTCATGGCATGACTTTCCTAATCCGAATTTGGCAAGTCCACTGACTTGACTTCCCATAATTCATATCGATAGGAAAGAGCTCTTCTTATCATGCATGTCCTTGGTGTGTGCTTGCATATACCCATACTTAGTACAAGTGTGTACTAATCCCATACAACTCTACATTTTTAGGTGCAGGCACAGGTGGACGTTAGAGCTTACAGGTCGACGTTGAAGCTATCCGGACGTAGAGTATTCATCCGGACTTGGTAGGCCCTCATGCTTTCGAGGACGCTTGCCCATTATATTCTAGCTTAGATATAGGTTTGAGTTAGTGGAGTATGTTCCACTAGCGTTTCTTTCTCATCTTATTTCAGACATTGTATTGGTGCCATTTTGGCAAGTATACACTTAATGCAGTATTGAACTATTCTTTCATTTGATGATCTTAATATTAGATGGTTGATTGTGAACGTTTATAAGTTTAAGTAGAAGGCCTTATATGAATGTTAAGTAACATAAAATTCAAATTTTCCGCTAAAATTAACCTAGATGAAGTAACGATGACGTATGTAGGCTTGTCTGCGACCTCTGAGAGGTCAACGACGCCGGTCTCTTCTGGGGTTTAGACTCCGATCGTGACAGAAGCGACCGCCCATACAATCCCTTCACACACACCTAAGAGATCCTTTAGACTACCCAAGATAAGATCATTCTCACTTCATTAATCAACTTTCCTATCTAGAGTTATTCTTAAGACTTTCCTAGGTAAGACATGAAGAGACCATTTCTATGCCCCCTTCACACCTTAACTAGCCAATCTTTAAAGTTACTCTAGATAAGTGCTTATTCATTAACATGCTTTCTAACTTAAGTCATTATCTTTATTAGTTCACTTAAGAGACATTCAAAATTTTAAGACATTCAAGTAATGTTCTTGGAGAAGACCTAGGGACTCACTCACTAACATCTTCAAAGCCTAATCGTGCAATGTCTAGATAGCGTCCCATACCACCACCTAAACTTCATAGAACTTCTCCAACACTAGTAGGTATCACATATGATGAGAATAGGCAATAACCGACATAGACCATACTAGTTATGCATGGAATCCGGTGTCATGAACCTACTCTGATTGAAGTTTGTTCTACGAGCAAATGGTAGAACTAGGACACATCCCATGTAGACACATGGTTAAGGAATATGAAGGGTTTCTTTGTTCTCTAATGTCATCTTATATAGAGCAACTTCCCAAACCATACTCACTCGGTGCTAGCCTTTGTTCTCATAGAGTAATTCACATAAAGGATCATATGAAGAGGTTCTATATCTAGTTCATAACCCAATCACATTTCACCTTACCAAAGAGGGTCCACTAGGGATACCTACAATGGCTAAAAGGATAGCTCAATGAATTTCCTAAGGATGATTTCATGCCGTTCCAGCCAACCAACCTTAAGTCCACCATTCACACAACAAGGATACCATTACGGCTTTCGGCTTCAAGGATATCCTAACCTTACATATCGGATAAAGGTTCCACATAAATGACATTCTTAGCAATGTTCAAGGTCACATTTCAATCACACATACAATACTAAGAGGCTTTAGCATACTAAGTCTAGAAATCATATTCACATTAAACATGTATCAAGTAAGGGACACAAGTCTACCAAGACAAGACACACACATACTTCACATATAACATATCATTCTAGAGGCACATAGAGACTACCAAGTAAACTATAGGTCACCCTATAAACTACTATAGAAACATCAACATAACCATCATAAGACTCATATAACCAAGTAGGAAGAATCATACATCAACCCTAAGACTACACACATAAGGACATAGTCATAGTCTAACATGATCACCTAATGTTAATAGAAGAACACATGATTTCACATTACTCACAAGTAGATAGATATAATCATACTTCACATAAATCAACCACACAAACCATTATAATACATCAAGTAATGCCGACAGGGCCATGATCATCATAATTCATAAAGTAACGCCGACGAGGCCACATAATTCACAAGTAAAGCATATAGCACCGTCACCATAAGTGGAACATACTAATAAAAACATAATTCAAGACCTAAGTTACATAAATTAAAGAGAATTAGGGCAGCGTACCACCAATACACTCTCACCACTTCAATCCATAGCTAAATCATCCAACATAATACTAAAGGCCCTTACCCATATCCATGATCACCCATACAATTCAATACTTACAATAGACAATGAATCAAAGGTAATTCAACATAATGAATTTAGGGCAGCATACTAAAAATTCTAACATGATTCTATCATAATTCAATAGCGCTAATCAAACTACATAAGAATTCCATAGCATTAAGGCATGATCAAGTCACCCACAAAGTAATCAAAACTAGGGTTCATAGATTAATTAGGTTAAAACCATCAAATTAACATCAATTCAATAAATAAATAATGATTCAATACGTTTCATGCAAGAACCTATGGATAGATATCAAAATTGGACAAGTTCATCTTTAGAAGACTTTGGAAATCACTTTGAAGTTTTGCTCCTTGAAGAAAAAAGTTTAAAGGATGAATAACCATACCTCAATTGATGCTAGACCACGAATTTGATGAAGAATTGATGAAGAATCAGTAACCAATCTTTAATCCAAGCTTTATCTTGAGTTTTGACTTCAATGGAATCTAGAGAGTTTCTTAGAGATTTTGGGTTTTGATTTGGAATAATGAATTCATCTAGGTGGTTAGGACTTCTAAACCCACTTAAAATACCTATGATACCCTTAGGCAACCGCCCAAGCATTTATTTGGATGTGGGGTGAATTTACCAATTCACCCATTCACTTAACAGTGAACTGCGCAGGCTACAGACCACCATCAACGGTAGGTCACCTACGGCCCGTCACCCAACCAACGGACCGTCCTGTTGGTCCGTGGTTTGGGTAAGAGGCTGGTATTTAGAAGGCTAACCTCCCAGGTCTAAGTACCCATCGACGCCCTCCACCTACGGGGCGTCAACCAGCCTACTGGGCGTCGATTCCCTCTATAGGTGGGAATGCCTTAGGCAGTTTTGGCCACCAAGATGGGTACTTCCTCAAGGACCCTTGGTTGGTCCTTGGGGACTTTTGCCTGGAAGTTTCCAACCTGAATTGTGTGTATACGAGTTTAGGACCTGTCACATAAAATTCATCCAAAACGAACATGTAAAACTCAACGAAACACACTAAGACACACAAGGTCATTTCAAGGCAAACCTTTCAAACTTCATGGACGTTCTTGGACGTTTGACCTCCAAACTTCATGAAACTTTAAACACTGCCTCCTAACCTCATTATAACTCATTTTAGGACTTAAAAAATTAAGATACAAATGTTAGGATCTAGTTTCACCTAAGTCGTTTTATAGGTATTACAATATGCATAGCAACATCATACATACTTCAATTTTATAGCTACGTCAAAGCCTAACCGTGCAATGTCTAGATAGTGTCTTATACCACCACTTAAGCTTCATAGATCTTCTCCAACACTAGTAGGTATCCCATATGATAAGAATAGGAAATAACCCACATACATTATACTAGCTATGCATGGAACCCGGAGTCATGAACCCACTCCGATGGACGGTGTTCTACTTGCCAATGGTAGAACTAGGACACATCCCATGTAGGCACATGCTTAAAAAATATCAAGGGTTTCCTTGTTCTCTAAAGTCATCTTAGTTAGAGAAACTTCCCAAGCATACTCACTCGGTGCTAACCTTTGTTGTCATAGAGTATTACAATAAAGGAGTACATGAAGAAGTTCCATATCTAGTTCACAACCCAATCACATTACACCTTACCAAAGAGGGTCCACTAAGGCTACCTACAATAGTCAAGATGATATCTCAATGATTTTCCTAAGGATGATTTCATGTCGTTCCATCCAACCAACCCTAAGTCCACCATTCACACAAGAAGGATACCTTTACGGCTTTCAACTTCAAGGATATCATAACCTTCCAACTAGGTTGAAGGTTCCACATAAAGGACCTTCTTAACTATGTTCAAGATCTCATGTCAATCACGTATACAAGACTAAGAAGCTTTAGCATACTAAGTCAAGAAGTCACATTCACCTTCTACATGTATCAAGTAAGGGACACAAGTCTACCAAAACAAGACACACACCTACTCCTCATATAGCATATCATTCAAGAAGCACATAGGCACAACCAATATAATCTTTAGGTCACCCTATTCACTACTATAGTATCATTAATCTAGGTTATCACAAGTCTCACATAATCTATCAAGAATCTTCATACTTCAGTGTCAAGCAATACACATAATGACTTCACTATATCCTACTAGAGACACACATTATCAACTAGAATAAATCATGTTTTGACTCAACATAAACACAAAAGTCATCAAGACCTTCACATATTTCACATACACAAGTTATAACATGATAAATCCATAATACACAATGTAATGCCGCCGAGGCCACATTGTTTCACAATTCATTAAGTAATGCCGACAAAGGCCAGATAATTCACAAGTATAACAACCATAACTGGACCATACCTAACATCATTAATATCTAAAGACTATACCCCACAATATAGAGAAAGTTAGGTCAACTTACCATCAATCTAATCTCACTACTCCAATCCATAGCCAATTCATCCAACACAATATATCAAGGCTCTTACCAATAGCCATAGTTTACAATTCAACCCAACAATTTCAATATACAATGAATCAAAGATAATACAAAATGAATTTATCAATTTTAGGGCAGCATACTTACAATTCTAACATGATTCATTCATAACTCAATATCCCTAATCAAACTACACAAGAATTCAATAGCATAATGACATAATCAAATCACCCACAGTATAGTCAAAACTAGTGTTTCATGAATTGAATGGGTTCATAGATTTTTTAGGTTAAAATCATCAACTTAATATCAATCCAATCAATATAAAATGATTCAAAACGTTTTATGCAAGAACCCATGGCTAGATATCAAAATAGGACAATATCATCTTTTGAAAGACTTTGGAAAGCACTTTTAAGTTTGGATCCTTGAAGAAAAGAGATTCAAGGATGAAGATCTTACCTCAATTGATGCTAGAGCACGAATTTGATGAAGAATTGATGGAGAATCACTAAATAATCTCCAATCCAAGCTCTATCTTGAGTTTTTGCTCCAATGTAGTTCTACAGAGTTCAATAGGGATTTGGTGGGTTTGATTTTTAAAAGTGAATTCATTTAAGTGTTTAAGACTTATAAGACCACTTAAAATAACTAAAATGACCCTAAGGAACCGTCCAAGTAATTTTAGGAAGGCTAGGTGAAAATCCCAAACTACCCTCCACTTGGCCGAGATATTGCAAGGAATTGCAGGCCACCCCAACGACGGCCAGCACCTACGTGACGTCGTCCCATCGACAGACTGTGCTGGTCACCAACGTTTGGGATAGAGCCTTCAAAATGGGATCTTAATATCCCTAGGCTAAGTCTCCATCGACGCCCACCACCTACGGGGCGTCGATTGCCTCTGTAGGTGGGACTGTTTTGGACAGTCTTGGCAATCAAGATGGGGCCTTACTCAAGGACCCTTGGTTGGTCCTTGGGTAATTTTACCTGGACGTTTTCAACTCGAATATGTTCGTGTACATGTTAAGGACCCCTCACATCAATTTCATCCAAAACAAACACATAAAACTTGACGAAAGACACAATCACGTTTCAAGGCAAACCTTTCAAACGTCATGGACGTTCTTAGATGTTTGACCTCCAAACTTCATGAAAATTTAAAAACTGCCTCTAAACTCATTATAATTCATTTTAGGACTTCAAAAAATCAAGACACAAGTGTTAGGCTCTAGTTTCACCTAAGTTGTTTTAGAGATGTTACATTCCCCCCCCCTCCACTTGGACACATTCGTCCTCGAATGACACTTTCTTCTTTTTAAACACTTTCAAGAGATAAGTAACTCAATACTAGTAGCACATAACCATACCACACCATACACAATACACAATTAGGAGGAATACCAATTTCACATACTTTTAGAGACTCTTTCTCCGCGGCAAGCATATTCAAGACTCACATGCTTCATTTCAAATAGCAAGAACTCCTTATTCATTCATTATCATGCTTATATACATCAATTATATACACATTACAACCATTTTTAACAAAAGAACAATTTCTCAAAATTTGAAAATCCTTACAGTGAACTGTTAAGGCAACACATTGAACTATGCTCAAATTTCCAAAAATGCAACTCTTAAGCAATTAATGATGAAAGAATGACAATATGAGAGATAAAACCATATGAACTCAATTTACAACATAACTATAACTTCATGAAATTTACAATACAAGGAATCAATGAAATTCAATTCCAACAAGACTCCTAAACACAATGCAACAATACAACATGCTACTATGACATTCTAACTCTGTAGCTTGAGTTCAATAGAAGAGAAGAGACAGTAAATCAAAACTCCACTACTCACCATACTCCCCCACTTAGAAGGAACTCATAACAAGTAAAAGAAGAATCTATAACTTACCAACATCATCATCATCATCCGGCTTTGATCCCTTAGCCCGGAGTGCATAGAAACGAGCCTTCCTTGGAACATCATCACCCGGAACATTTGGATGAACTTGCTTGCCTTCCTTTCCTCTAGCCTCAATAGTAGGACAATCCCTCACCTTATGTCCATCCTTACCACAACCAAAGCAATTACCGGTACCAACTAGACATTTCCCATAGTGCTTCTTCCCACAAGTAACACAAGTAGGCTTACCACCTTGAGAACCACTACCCTTCTCAAGTTTGACCTTAGGATCCCTAGGTTCATCTTAAATTGGAGCCTTCTTCTTGTATGTAGGTTGGTTTTTCTCACTTGGTCCACTCCTCTTCAAATTTCTATAAATCCTTCTAAGCTTGGATTCCTCAATGGATTGAGCATACACCATAAGCCTAGACAAGTTCATATCACCATAGAGCATGGCCGTACGACACCTTCTTTCACAAGGTCGGCAACACTGGTCACAAACCTACTCATCTCATCCCTAGGGTTAGACACCAAGGATGGAGCATACATAGAAAACATAGTGAACTTCAAGGAATACTCCTCAACACTCATATTTTCTTTCTTGAGATTAATGAACTCTTCAACCTTCACCTCCCTCCTCTCACGAGGAAAGTAATTTCCTAAGAAAGTCTCCGTAAACTCCTCCCACTCTATAGGACCCGACTCAACCAGCCTATTATCCTTCCATTGAGTGTACCACACTTGAGAAACCTCTCTCAATTAATACGAAGCTAACTCTGCATTCTCTCTAGAAGTCACCTCCATGGCACTCAACACCTTATAAACACCATCTAGAAACTCTTGGGGATCCTCTCCCACCTTAGAGCCAAGAAAGATAGGAGTATTTATCCTCACAAAGTCTCTCAATCTAGAGGTCATGGTGCTCTCCATAGCATTCACCCTACGCTCAACACCCCTATTCACATGAGTAGCCATGTCTCGGGCTAAAGCAAGTACGGCCACTCTAATATCACCAATAGTCATGTCCGGGGGAACCACCGGAACCTCATTATCTTCACCTCCAATAGGGACTTCAACACTTTAAAAAACTTGCTCAACTTGAGGAGGAATTTCTTCATTCACCCTTCACTCTTCCAACCTTCTAGCGGCCATCCTTCTGGTAGTCATCTCCCTATAAACACAAAGAAAAGCATTAAGGAAGACACTCATAACTTTTTACTCTATGGAACGACGCAAGAGTAGATAAAGAAGGGAAACTCTATGGTCCTTTTAGACTCTAACCCATAGAAGTGTCGCGACTCACACCGATGAAAAAGACTCTACTAGATGTGGGTTTATGAGACTTTTTGATTCCTAAGACCACTTCCATAACCTATGCTCTGATACCTACTTTGTCACATCTCGAGAGTACACCCTAGAATATATGGCACTCTCGGAGTGTGACATGGCGTACTTGACCTCTCGGAGTTATTGTACAAGACCTTTGACATCATTCATTGCATACATGTATGAAAAGTAGAATGGAATTAAAAGTTTTCACACGAAATATCTTTAAAACTTCTTTCATATAAAACTATAAGAAAATACTAAGTCTCAACATATGCCAATCTTAGACTCAAGAATACTTGAGACATGGTCCATACAATCAAAATATAGAATTACTTAGTCTATTACAATACTTTGAATTTAAAAAATCTAAAGATAGTAATGTCCTCGGTTCAAGTGAGGACATACCCCAACTTTGCTTGAAAGACCTAGTTTACAAGCTTTGCTTCTAGACGCCTCTCACCTTCCACCTACACCTTTAGATATCACAAAATGTATGGAATTAGTACAATGCATGTATTAAGTATGGCATAATGCATAAAATCATGAGAAATTGACATTTACGAGAAACATGTTATTTTTGATAAAAACTTCATATTAAAAGTATAAGAATCACATTTAAAAACCAAATACCACATTTATAACACATTCCAAACCATATTAAATTAATATCAAATTATATGCATTTACAGTAACATTACAATAAGCCTTACAGCGACTTCTCTGTAACTTCAAATGAAACACACACATCACAATATAGCATCAAGAATATATACCGAAATATATAAACATAGATCCTCCTACCAAAGGTGATTCTAAGGCTCACTTGAGTGAGTTATGAAGCAACCGCCCATACACTCCCTTCACACACACCTAAGATATCCTTTAGACTACCCAAGATAAGATCATTCTCACTTCATTTCCTATCTAGAGTTATTCTTAAGACTTCCTTAGGTAAGACATGAAGAGACCATTCCTATCCCTAGGTAATACATGAAGAGACCATTCCTTAAAGCTACTCTAGATAAGTGTTTATTCATTAACATGCTTTCTTAACTTAAGTCATTATCTTCATTAGTCCACTTAAGAGACATTCAACATTTAAAGACATTCAAGTAATGGTCTTGGAGAATACCTAGGGACTCACTCACTAACATCTTCAAATCCTAATCGTGCAATGTCTAGATAGTGTCCCATACCACCACCTAAACTTCATAGAACTTCTCCAACACTAGTAGGTAACCCATATGATGATAATAGGCAATAAACGACATAGACCATACTAGCTATGCATGGAATCCGGAGTCATGAACCTAATCCGATGGAGGGTGTTCTACTTGCCAATGGTAGAACTAGGACACATCCCATGTACGCACATGGTTAAGGAATATCGAGGGTTTCTTTATTCTCTAAAGTCATCTTAGTTAGACCAACTTTCCAAGCAAACTCACTCGGTGCTAGCCTTTGAACTCATAGAGTATTTCAATAAAGGAGAACATGGAAAGGTTCCATATCTAGTTCACAACCCAATCACATTACACCTTACAAAAGAGGGTCAACTAAGGCTACCTACAATAGTCAAGAGGATAGCTCAATGATTTTCCTTGACTTCATCTCGTTCCAGCCAACCAACCCTAAGTCTACCATTCACACAAGAAAGATACCATTACGACTTTCAACTTCAAGGATAACATAACCTTCCAACTAGGTTGAAGGTTCCACATAAAGGACTTGCTTAACTATTTTCAAGGTCTCATGTCAATCGGACATACAAGACTAAAAGGATTTAGCATACTAAGTCAAGAAGTCACATTCACATTCTACATGTATCAAGTAAGGGACACAAGTCTAACAAAACAAGACACACACATCCTCCTCATATAGCATAACACTCAAGAAGCACATAGGCATAACCAATATCCTCTATAGGTCACCCTATTCACTACTATAGTATCATCAATCTAAGTTATCACAAGTCTCATATAATCTATCAAGAATCATAATACTTCAACATCAAGCAATACATATAATGACTTCATTATAGCCTACTAGAGACACACATTATCAACTAGAATAACTCATGCTTTGAGTCCACATAAACACATAAGTCATCAAGACCTTCACATATTTCACATACTCAAGTTATAAAATGATAAATTCATAATACATAAAGTAATGCCGACGATGCCACATTGTTACACAATTCATAAAGTAATGCCGACAAGGCCACATAATTCACAAGTATAGCACATAAGCACCACCACCATAAGTGGACCATACCAAACATCATTACTATCTAAGGACTATACTACACAATATAGAGAAAGTTAGGTCAACTTACCATCAATCAAACCTCACTACTCCAATCCATAGCCAATTCATCCAACACAATATATCAAGTCTCTTACCAATAGCCATAGTTTACAGTTCAACCCAACAATTTCAATATACAATGAATCAATGATAATAAAACATGAATTTATCAATATAGGGAATCATACTTACAATTCTAACATGATTCATTCATAACTCAATATCCCTAATTAAACTACACAAGAATTCAATAGCATAATGACATAATCAAATCACCCACAATATACTCAAAACTAGGCTTTCATGAATTGCATGGGTTCATAGAATTTTTAGGTTAAAATCATCAACTTAACATCAATACAATCAATATAAAATGATTCAAAACGTTTTATGCAAGAACCCAAGGGTAGATATCAAAATAGGACAATATCATCTTTTGAAAGACTTTGGAAATCACTTTGAAGTTTGCCTCCCCGAAGAAAAGAGATTCAAGGATGAAGATCATACCTCAATTGATGCTAGACCACGAATTTGATGACGAATTGATGGAGAATCACCAAAGAATCTTCAATCCAAGCTCTATCTTGAGTTTTGGCTCCAATGGAGTTCTAGAGAGTTCTTTAAGGATTTGGTGGGTTTGATTTGAAAAGTTAATTAATATAAGTGTTTAAGACTTATAAACCCTCTTAAAATACCAAAAATGACCCTAAGGAACCGTCCTACTAAGGCTAGGTGAAAACCCCAATCGACTCTCTACTTGGCCAAGATATTTTAGGGAATTACAGGCCACCAACGACAGCCAAAACCTATGTGGCTTTGTCCCATCGACGGCCCGTGCTGGTCACCGTCATTTGGGACAGAGCCTGGAAAATGGAAGCTTAATATCCCTAGGTTAATTCTCCATCGACGCCTACCACCTAGGGGGCGTCAACCAGCCTACTAGGCGTGATTGCCTCTGTAGGTGGGACTATTTTGGACAATCTTGGCAATCAAGATGGGTCCTTCCTCAAGGACCCTTTGTTGGTCTTGGGGAGTTTTTATCGGACGTTTCCAACTCGAATATGTTTGTATACATGGTAAGGACCCTCACATCAATTTCATCCAAACGAACATGTAAAACATGACGAAACACACTAAGATACACAAGCATATTTCAAGGCAAACCTTTCGAACGTCATGGACATTCTTGGATGTTTGACCTCCAAACTTTATGAAACCTTGAAAACTGTCTCCTAACCTCATTATAACCCATTTTAGGACTTCAAAACAGCAATACACAAGTGTTAGGCTCTAGTTTCACCTAAGTCATTTTGAAGGTATTACAGTTACTATCTTTAGCTTAGTGAAAGAAATACCATTCGAGAATGAATGTTTCCAAGGGGGAGATAATGTAACATCTCACTAATTTGAATTATATAGTAATTAGCTAAGAAACTAAAAATATTCAATTTTGTAAATTAAAGGAAAAAAATCTCAAAAATTGCTTATGTTAAGAAAGTGAGTTTCGGTTATTTTCAAACATCAATAACTCCTAGATCAAGATGAGTTAGAGTTAGTTCTTGATATGGTTGGAAAGCATGTGGAGAGATATTGCCAACGCCTCTGAGTTTGCACATTTTTCATAACGTATGAGGGAGATATGCCTATCGGAAGTCGGGTTGTTGAAGTAAGGAAAGTCTCAATCCAGATATAAGGAAGGGAAAACTAGTCTTTTAACCAATTAATTTCTTATTTGTCTTACGGATTCATTTGGGGTAAAAACAACTTTTAGTTTAGATTAGAAAAATGAAAATCACGGTTAGAGCTTGGAGAAGAGAGAAAAGACGAAGAAAAGGGAGAAAAGTCAAGGATTTGCCAAGAACACCAAGGTTTGCGAGTGGAATTCATCGGGGGTGATTCCTATCAAGGTATGTGGGATCTTTTAGTGTTGGGTCAGTTCACCCACACAACAATCTTGTTTCAATCCTTTGATTTTCGAATTGGTTGGATTGTGAAGTTTTGAAAGACATGGTTGAACTCTTGTTGATTGAGTTTTTAAATGACTATGGTTGCTTTGATTCATAAATTTTGGGTTGTTTTTCAAGTTAGATGTATTAATTATTGAAAGTACTAATAGTCCTAAGTGTTTGTCAAAAGAACTATGGAGGTTTAGGGGGTTTAGCATTGAAAACGAGATGAAAAATTTGTCAGCCGTCACTTGGGAAGGGTTAGGCGTGGGGCGACCTATCTTCGCCAGAGGGTTTGGGGTGGCGCACCTGCATGTGCCCAGATGGAATCTCAGAATAAAGGGTCTGGCGCGGCGCAGCCAGGACGACTCCAAATCGGTGTTTTTCGCCCAGTTTTTGTAGTTTAGCCTATTTTAGTCCTTCTAAGGTGTATTAACACTCTCCATTGATTCTAATTACTTCAAATGATATCTAAACACCTAGGAATCACCAAAAACACAAATCATAACCTTGAATTCATAATTCAATTCAAGGAAAGCTAAGATCAATGTCAAAGAAGTTAAGAGTCAAGTCTAAAGTTAAGAAGCAAGTCCAAAGCAAAGTTATTATAAGTTTTCAAGAGTCTTTCATAAACGTTTAAGAGTTGTTTTAAGAATCAAGTTTCAAGTTAAGGAAAGAGTAAAGAGTTGAAGTCTTTCCTTCAAAGTAATATAAGGAAACTAAGTATTTCCTAAGAGTTTATTTAAGACTCAAGTTTCAAGTCAAGTAAAGAGTAAAGAGATGAGTTCATTTCTCAAAAGCTATAAGGGAACTAAGTATTCCCAAAGAATCTACAAATGTTTTCACATTTACGATAAGAGGAAACTAAGATTTCCAAAAGAGTCTTGATCAACAAAAAGGGAACATTGATTCAAAGAGAGCTTTTAAAGCTAAGTGTTAAACAATTATCTCAATCCAAAGAAGGAAGTTGTTTTAAAAACTGTCACGACCGGAATCTAGACCCCAGACGAGACCGGCATCGTTGACCACTCAGAGGTCGCAGACAAGCCTACATACGTCATTCTTACTTCATCTAGGTTAATTTTAGCGGAAAATTTGAACTTTTTGTTTTCTTATTTCTTGCTAAACATTTTAAATTTAACATCATGGGCGTTCACAAATCAACCATCTAATATAGAGAAAATCAAATGAAAGAAACAGTGCAATACTGTAATAAATGTATAATTGCCAAAATGGCACTAATGCAATATCTGAAATAAAAACGGAAAGAAACACTAGTGGAACATGCTCCGCTAGCTAAAGACTACATCTAAGCTAGATAGTAACGGTAGACATCCTCGAAAGAATGAGGGTCTACCAAGTCCGGATGAAAGCTCCACGTCCGGATAGCTGCAACGTCAACCTGTAAGCTCTAGCGTCCACCTGTGCCTGCACCTAAAAATATAGAGTTGTATGGGATTAGTACACACTTGTACTAAGTATGGGTATATGCAAGCACACACCAAGGACATGCATGAGGAAGAATAGCTCTTTCCTAACAACATGATTATGGAAAGTCAAGTCAGTGGACTTGCCAAATTGGGATTAGGAAAGTTAGTGAACTTTCCAAATTTGGATTAGGAAAGTCAGTGAGCTTTCCAAATTTGGATTAGGAAAGTCATGCTATGAAAGTAGCATGCATCATCATACTTATCATATTGCACACAGCACATAACATCTTACACATAACACATATCACATAGCATATAGCACATAACATATTTTATAACATTCATTCATATGCCATGAGGCCTTGGAATCATGGAGTTGACATTAAGACTTTCCAAAATGAGGGATCAACATATGGGACCTCAACTAGGGAGTGTGCATTAGCAAACACAAAGTCTGCTTCATTCATTCATACGTACTTCATTTCATTTCGTTCATAGGCTAGTATGAACACCATCTATACCTACGATGTAGTTTAAGACTTTCATCGGGTTTGTTGTGCAATGATCAAGAATAACCTAGTGTCATTACTTGAGTCTAGCTCACCTCTTGATTATCCTATCCTAACACCTTTGGTATCATTTATTTCATTATGTGCATCATTTGAGGCTGGCCTCATTCATTCACTGGGAACTTTAACTTTAACCGACATAGATCATGTGAGCATCATGAAATCCAGTGTCTCCCCCACACCAAAAAGAGGTGGAATCACCGGCCAAGGTGACCCAAAACATGCTAGCGTACATGGGAATTTAACCCCGCCAGATCCCTATATTGGCAATATACGTTCGAAGACTAGGAGATATAAGGAGACCCATACCCGGCAAGCCGGACAGTCTCATATCATGAGAGTTACGTGAACCTCCGCCCTTCCCGAAAGAAGGCATCACCGATCATATCTAGTCTATCGGTGCTCAGTATAAAGTTCCATTACATTCAACTCATACGTTGTGGAAGCTGACTTCTAGTATGAGGACATCATAGCTCAATAGATGATTTATCATCTCATCATTAGTATTAAGTGTGTTAATCTCAATACTTTCATTGGAGTGTTCATAGAGACGGGTCTCTTCATTAACTTTACACTCTCATAGGTGAGTACGTTTTGGTAACATTTACATAGGCTCATTTGAGATTGTTCTCATCTTTTACATTAGCCTCATATCATCTTGTCACCACACTCATTAACATTAGCACAATTGCTCTTCATAATTACTCACCCCATTTTACGTGAATGTTCATTTCATCATATGCCAATGCACTTGGCCATTTGTGTGTTTCACACTCTTACTTAACCCTTCTAGGGTTTCATCATTTCATTACATAATAATCATTTCATCGCATGCCAATGCACTTGGCCATTTAGTGTATTTTACACTCGTACTTAACCCTTCTAGGGTTACTTTATTTCATTACATACATCTTAGGTTCACTTATTTTTAAACGTATGCTAGACTTATGGGTCTATACATACAAGCCATGAGACTTCATTCATAGTCGTTAAGTGACTCATATCTTCCTAAGATTATGTAGTACAAGACTTATGCATCTTGTTTGTATGCCAAGATTTTGATTTCAATCTAAGTAGATGGCATTATTCTTGAGCATTTAATTCACGTATGATTTATGTATCAATACGAAAATTTGGGCAAGGGAACCCAAGTTCAAATCCCTTGGACAATACTTACATTCTTCCTTGATTTTATTTTTAATCCACATGACATTGGGACCCTAGATCGAGCCCCAACATCGACATTCTCTCTTTATTTTTCTCCTTGGATTCTCCTCTTATTTGGCCGAAGGGTTGTGGGATCGAACCCCTACAGCCCCTTTTATTTTTTTCATTTAAAATGTTTCTTGTCCAATTCGCATAGACCATGAGGTTGTGGGATCAAACCCCCACAGCCTCTCTTTATTTATTCTTTATTTCGCTAGGGACTGTGAGGTTGTGGGTTCGAACCCCCACAGCCTCCTTATTTTATTTTTATTTAAAAATTGGCTTAGCTATGCGTTGGAAGTGAGGTTGTGGGATCGAGCCCCCACAGCCTAACTTAATTTTCTTTTTATTTCTCCCTTTCTCCTTTACATCCTTGAGGTCGTGGGTTTGATTCCCACCCCTCACATTTCCTTTCTTTTAATTTTCTTTCACTTCATTCGCTGCCTGGAGGTCGTGGGTTCGATTCCCACGCCTCCCATTTTATTTATTTGATTTTTGCACTCTCCTTTCTCAGCCAGTATACCCCATTTTGAATCCCCCTGACCCCTTTTCTTTTCTTGCGAATTTAAGGTATCACACGGGTGAGGTCACAGGTTCGAATCCTGGTGGCCTCATCCCTTTAAAATCAATTAAATTTCCAGATTACTTCTCCATACTTTAGCCTAAACTAAACTTATAATTTTTGCTGGAAACTTAATCATTTTCTTAGATTATTTTCACCAATATTTCCACTTGAAAACTTAGGAAAATTCATGGATCATTTAATACTTTTTGGGGTGTATTTCATGGATTCGGTTAGCCAAAATATTGATACTCAAATCAGCCCCACTTCCATTTTAATGAACATCACAATTTACATAGGTTTATACACGTAAAATGACAACCAAAATGATATCAAACTTGAAACCTTAACCTGAGACCTCATTCACAGTAACATTCACAGTAACATTTTTGCACATGCACACACTTGCACAAACTTTCGAATACATGGTTGTCTTTCATACGATTTCAAGTACACGAACATAATCATATTCATCACGAAAACATAACATACACCTAAATCTACTAGCAATCATACCCAACCTACGATTCATTGGGAGCTAGTGACAGGGGCATGCAAAAGGGGAAACAATCCTAGTTTTCGAATGAATAATATGAACCTTAAGGGGTCTCTTCGGAAAGGGACCAAGAGAGAAGAAAACCCATACCTTATTTTGACGTTCAAACCTTGAAGTTTCTGCCCAAACCTTCTCCAAAACTCACGTCCAATCCAAGTTTCAACACCAAACTTTCGACGGAAAAATCCTCTCTTTGCCTAACGTGTTCACTTAGTTTGTTTTCTTATATTTTCGTGTGAGTTCTTCAAGTGTGAAGAACTTTAGTAATTTTTCTATTCTGTTAGTTGTTTAGGCAGAGAGAAATCATGAAAAGAGTGGAGAAACGTGAGAGATATGAGCGTGAGAGAGAGTTAAAAGAGGTGAAGTAGTTTAGACTTAGTCAACTAGGAGACTTAGTCATAAACACATTAATTAATAAATAAATAAAAATTAATAATAAAAATCTGATTTTTCTTTTTCTTAAATCAGCCATTAATTATTAAATAATTAAATTAATTCACCAATTAAAAAAAATCACATTAAATCATTGCTCCCACCTAGGTTCGAACCCGGGTGGAGCAAGACTTCACTTCAAGGGCTCAATTTCGGCCCTCTATCCCCAAATTGCCCCTCCATTTTATTAATTAAATAATTAATTATATATTTAGGTTAATTACGATACTACCCTTAGCCAGGAAAAAGACCATTTTACCCCTAGACCCTTCAAACCTAAGATTTCTTCTTTTTAAGTCCGGTAAAGACTCCTTCGAGTAAATCTTCATATTCGAGAGCCCTACATGGTTGGACCCAACCTTTCCAAGTTCAACTAACTCCCCAAGTTAGTTGGCTTGGCTGTAGCAAGGGTTCCAAGGTTTGGTTCTACGTTCATCAATCTGTGTGAACCCTGGTCTAATGTAGGCATTCTTGACACATTAAGCATTTCTTATCTTATTCATTTTTAGGGTTGTTACATTATCCCCCCCCTAGGAACATTCGTCCCCGAATGACACTAATATTATCTAGCGTAATGTCAGTCAGATTATAACATAATCACTATGCACAGTCAAGCAATAGCAACAAAATATGGAGAGATAAGGAAGCTTAGACTTAAGAGTAGGAAGTCTAATCTCAAGAGCTGAAAAGATGAGGGTAACGGGATCTCATGTCGGCCTCAGCATCCCACGTAGCACCCTCAACAAGATGATTTCTCCACACTACCTTCACTGTGGCAATCTCCGTGTTCCTCAGCCGCTTGATCTGTCTGTCTAAGATCTCAACAGGTACCTCCTCATTGGATAAGTCTTCATCGACCCCCAAACCTTCCACAGGTAGAATCGATGCTGGATCACCTAGGCACTTCTTTAACATGGATACATGAAAGACTGGATTGACAGAAGCTAGCTCCGCAGGCAAAGCTAACTCATAGGCCACCTCACCCACACGCTGTAGGATCTCATATGGCCCAACATACCTCGGACTCAAATTCCCCTTCCTGCCAAACCTCATCCCCCCCTTCATAGGTGATATCTTCAAATTGACCTGGTCACCAACATCAAACTCTAAGGGCCATTTTTTGTTATCTGCGTATGACTTCTGCCGACTGTAAGCAGTAGCCAACCTATCCCTAATCACTCTGACCTTCTCTAAGGCCTCATGAATGATCTCTGGACCCAAAATGGATGACTCTCCAACCTCAAACCACCCAACTGGAGATCTACACCTCCTACCATACAGTGCCTCAAACGGTGCCATCCCAATGCTGGAGTGATAGCTATTATTATATGAGAACTCTATCAAAGGCAGATGGTCATCCCAGCTACCCCTGAAGTCAATCACACACGGTCTCAACATGTCCTCCAATGTCTGAATGGTGCGCTCTGCCTGCCCATCAGTCTGAGGATGAAAGGCAGTACTAAGCTTTACCTGCGTGCCCAAGCTCTTTTGGAAAGATCTCCAGAAATGTGAAGTAAACTGATCTCCTCTATCTGAAATGATAGACAAAAGAATCCCATGCCATCTCACAATCTCATCAATGTAGAGTCTCGCATAATCCTCGGCTCTGTAAGTAGACTTCACAGGGATAAAGTGGGCAGACTTAGTCATCCTGTCCACAATAACCCATATGGAGTCTTACTGTCTCCTAGTCCTCGGAAGACCAACCACGAAGTCCATATTAATGGACTCCCACTTCCAAGTCAGAACCTCAATAATCTGAGTATGACCGCCAGGCTTAAGATGTTCAACCTTAACCTGCTGACAATTAGGACACTTGGCCACATATTCTGCAATGTCCTTCTTCATGCCATCCCACCAATAAATCTCCTTAAGATCATGATACATCTTGGTGGAACCTGGATGTATGGAATATCTGGAACCATGGGCCTCTGCAATAATCCTGGTCTGCAAATCATCCACTTCTGGTACACACAGCCTGTCTTGATACCTAAGTATACCATCACCTCCCAAAGCGAAAGACTCATTCATCTTTATCAACACTGATTCCTTCAGCTCCATCAACACAGGATCAAGATGCTGACCCTGCTTGACTTCAACTACTAAGGATGATTTAGAACTAGGATGAACTGAAACACCCCCACTAGTAGAGTCAACCAATCGCACACCCAGTCTGGCCAGTCTGTGTACATCTTTTGCCAACTCCTTCTTCTCATCCTCAACGTGTGCTGTACTTCCCATGCTCATCCTGCTCAAAGCATCAGCTACAACATTAGCCTTACCTAGATAGTAGAGAACATTAATGTCATAATCCTTCAACAGCTCCAACCATCTCCGCTGACGTAGATTCAACTCTCTCTGTGTGAACACGTACTGGAGACTCTTGTGGTCTGTGAACACATCCACATGCACTCCATACAATTAGTGCCTGCACGGCTTTAGTACAAACACCATTGCTGCCAACTCCAGGTCATGAGTAGGATAATTCTTCTCATGAACCTTGAGTTGTCTGGACGCATAGGCTATCACCTTACCAACCTGCATAAGAACACAACCCAAACCAACCCTAGATGCATCACAGTAAACAGTGTAATTCTCACCATACTTAGGCAAAGTAAGCACCGGGGCTGAAGTGAGTTTGTCCTTGAGCTCTTGGAAACTCTTTTCACAAGTCTCCGTCCATTCAAACTTGGCCTTCTTCTTAGTCAAAGCTGTCAATGGGGCAGCAATGGAAGAAAAGCCCTCCACGAACCTGCGGTAGTAACCAGCCAATCCCAGAAAGCTACGGATGTAAGTGGGAGTAAGAGGCTTTGGCCAGTTCTTCACAGCCTCAGTCTTCCTGTGATCCACCTCCACGCCCTGATTGGACACAAAATGACCCAGGAAGGTCACTGATCTAAGACAGAATTCACACTTGCTAAATTTGGCATACAGCTGATGTTGTCTAAGTACCTGCAAGGTTAGTCTCAAATGTTGTTCATGCTCTTCCTTGGTCCTAGAGTAGATGAGGATGTCATCAATGAATACTATGACGAAAGAATCAAGTTATTCACGGAAGACTCAGTTCATGAGGTCCATAAATGCAGGTGGTGCATTAGTGAGACCAAATGACATGACTAAGAACTCATAATGACCATAACGGGTACGAAAGGCTGTCTTTGGGATATATCCATCCCTAACCCTAAGCTGATGATACCCTGAACGAAGATCAATCTTAGAGAAGAAACTAGACCCTTGGAGCTGATCGAACAAATCATCTATTCTTGGGAGTGGATACTTATTCTTTATAGTGACTTTGTTGAGCTGCCGATAATCGATACACATTCTAAGGGTTTCATCCTTCTTTTCACAAACAACACTAGAGCGCCCCAAGGGGATATGCTCGGCTGAATGAAACCCTTATCAGTGAGATCTTTTAACTGCATCTTCAACTCTTTGAGTTCAGCTGGAGCCATTCTGTAAGGAGGAATTGAAATTGGTTTAGTATCGGGTTCTAAGTCGATACCAAAGTCAATCTCTCGAGGGGGAGGGACTCCAGGAAAATCATTAGAAAATACATCTAGGAACTCATTCGCTACAGACACTGAGTCTATGGAAGGGATGTCATGATCTAAATCATTAACACTCACAAGATGACACAATAATCCCTTGGACATCATTTTATTGGCCTTAGGTTCGAAATCAAGGGATTAGGATGACTCGAGTTGTTCCCCTCCCAGACTAGATCCTCTTCATCAGGGAAACGAAATCTCACCACTCTACTACGACAATCCAAACAAGCATAACAACTATGAAGTCAGTCCATGCCAAGAATAATATCAAAATCATGCATGGGTAACTCAACCAAGTCTGCACACATAGTCTTACCACTTACAACTATTGGGCAATCCTTGTATACTCTATCAGTTCTTACATTTTCTCCTAAAGGTGTACTAACCACTATAGGATCATGTAGAACTTCAGGCAATATCTCAAAAGTGAGAGCAAAAAAAGGAGTTACAAAGGAAAGCGTAGACCTGGATCAAGTAAAGCATAAACAGAAGTTGAGAATACTTGCAGCATACCTGTGACCACATCAGCAGACTTCTCCTGCTCCTCCCTGCCCTTCAAGGCATAGAACTTGTTCCTCTTAGGAAGCTCGGCTGCTGCTGCACCCTGTGGATTAGGCCTAGGCTGAGCATTACCTCCAGCCTGACCTCTGTTCTGTGGGCAGTCTCTAACCATGTGCCCACTCTTACCGCAACCGAAGCAGGCATTAGTGCCCTGTCTTCACTCTCCACTGTGAGCACGGCCACACTTAGCACAGTTCTTTTTGGGATGCTGCATCTCACCTCCATTGCCCTTCTTGGGCTCAGGTCTACCTCCTCTAGGTTTTGTACTCCTCTGAGAATTAGAGTTCCCAGAACTCTGTTGCCCCTTTTTGAACCTGGGCTGCTTACGGACGCCATGGGACCTGCCTGATCTTAAGGCTTAGTCCTCCTAGCATCACGAACACCCCTCTTCTTGCGGCTTTCCTCTACCTGCTGGACATGCACCATCAACCAGGAAAGGTCCATGTTATCATGGAGCATCGCATACCGACACTCCTCCTCCAGATCTCCGTTGATTCCTATGAGGAACCTGCTCATCTCATCCCTGCTATTAGATACAAGGGAAGTAGCATACCTGGATAATTTAACAAACTTCAGTACTCATCTCATTCTTGCTGTTAGATACTAAGGAAAATAGCATACCTGGATAGTTTAACAAACTTTAGGGAATACTCCCTGACTGTCATAGATCCCTACTTAAGGTTGATAAACTCCTCAACCTTTGCCTCCGTCATCTCCTTAGGAAAGAATCTCTCCAGGAAGGCTGTCTTAAACAGCTCCCAAGTGACCGGAACTCCGCCCAAAGCTCGGCTATCCTGCCACATTTTGCACCAAGTCTGTGAAACATCCTTGAGCTGATAGGAAGCCAGCTGAGCCTTCTCAATATTTGTGGCCCCCATAGCCACCAAAATCTTATGCACCTCATCCACAAACTCCTGGGGGTCCTCTAAAGTCTTAAGTCTTAGACCCTGTGAAAATAGGAGGATTCATCCTCGTGAAGTCTCTCAATGTGTCAGCCATGCCACGAACCGGTGGGTTCTCCCTCTGAACATCCTGCCGGTTGACCTGGGCAGTCATAGCCTGGGCCTGCATAGTGATGGCCTGTGCCAGGGCTTCCCACACCTTCGCATCAGTCAACCCAGCTCGGTTAACCGGCATAGCCACTCCTTCAGCTGGAGCCTGGGGTGGAACCTGATTGCCCCCAGCAGCTGCACCTCCTCTCCTCTGACCAATGTTTCTCCTAGTATTCATTCTCTAAAAACAACAAAGATTGATGTTAGACACGCTCATAACACCAAGAAATTAGACATTAGGAAAAGCATGATAAGATCAGAAGAAGGGAAATTTTTCCTACGCATCATGCAGTCTCTAATCCAGGATAGTGGTGAAGCACTTCACTACCATGACTTAGAAACTACTCAATGTGGTTGATGTGAACTCATTATTCTCGGAATTTAACCTAGTGCTCTGATACCAACTTTGTCACGACCGGAATCTAGACCCAAGACGAGACCGGCGTCGTTGACCTCTCAGAGGTCGCAGACAAGCCTACATACATCATTCTTACTTCATCTAGGTTAATTTTAGCGGAAAATTTGAACTTTTTGTTTTTCTTATTTCATGCTAAACATTTTAAACTTAACATCATGGGCGTTCACCAATCAACCATCTAATATAGAGATAATCAAATGAAAGAAATAGTGCAATAATGTAATAAATGTATAATTACCAATATGGCACCAATACAATATCTGAAATTAAAACGGAAAGAAACACTAGTGGAACATGCTCCCCTAGCTAAAGACTACATATAAGCTAGATAGTAACAGTAGACATCCTCGAAAGCATGAGGGCCTACTAAGTCTGGATGAAAGCTCCACGTCTGGATAGGTGCAACGTCAACCTGTAAGCTCTAGCGTCCACCTGTGCCTGCACCTAAAAATATAGAGTTGTATGGGATTAGTACACACTTGTACTAAGTATGGGTATATGCAAGCACACACCAAGGACATGCATGAGGAAGAATAGCTCTTTCCTAACAACATGATTATGGAAAGTCAAGTCAGTGGACTTGCCAAATTGGGATTAGGAAAGTTAGTGAACTTTCCAAATTTGGATTAGGAAAGTCAGTGAGCTTTCCAAATTTGGATTAGGAAAGTCATGCTATGAAAGTAGCATGCATCATCATACTTATCATATTGCACACAGCACATAACATCTTACACATAACACATATCACATAGCATATAGCACATAACATATTTTATAACATTCATTCATATGCCATGAGGCCTTGGAATCATGGAGTTGACATTAAGACTTTCCAAAATGAGGGATCAACATATGGGACCTCAACTAGGGAGTGTGCATTAGCAAACACAAAGTCTGCTTCATTCATTCATACGTACTTCATTTCATTTCGTTCATAGGCTAGTATGAACACCATCTATACCTACGATGTAGTTTAAGACTTTCATCGGGTTTTTTGTGCAATGATCAAGAATAACCTAGTGTCATTACTTGAGTCTAGCTCACCTCTTGATTATCCTATCCTAACACATTTGGTATCAATCATTTTATTATGTGCATCATTTGAGGCTGGCCTCATTCATTCATTGGGAACTTTAACTTTAACCGACATAGATCATGTGAGCATCATGAAATCCAGTGTCTCCCCCACATCGAAAAGAGGTGGAATCACCGGCCAAGGTGACCCAAAACATGCTAGTGTACATGGGAATTTAACCCCGCCGGATCCCTATATTGGCAATATACGTTCGAAGACTAGGAGATATAAGGAGACCCATACCTGGCAAGCCGGACAGTCTCATCTCATGAGAGTTACGTGAACCTCCGCCCTTCCCGAAAGAAGGCATCACCGCTCATAGCTAGTCTATCAGTGCTCAGTATAAAGTTCCATTACATTCAACTCATACGTCGTGGAAGCTGACTTCTAGTATGAGGACATCATAGCTCAATAGATGATTTCTCATCACATCATTAGTATTAAGTGTGTTAATCTCAATACTTTCATTGGAGTGTTCATAGAGACTGGTCTCTTCATTAACTTTACACTCTCATAGGTGAGTACGTTTTGGTAACATTTACATAGGCTCATTTGAGATTGTTCACATCTTTTACATTAGCCTCATATCATCTTGTCACCACATTCATTAACATTAGCACAATTGCTCTTCATAATTACTCACCCCATTTTACGTGAATATTCATTTCATCATATGCCAATGCACTTGGCCATTTGTGTGTTTCACACTCTTACTTAACCCTTCTAGGGTTTCATCATTTCATTACATAATAATCATTTCATCGCATGCCAATGCACTTGGCCATTTAGTGTATTTTACACTCGTACTTAACCCTTCTAGGGTTACTTTATTTCATTACATACATCTTAGGCTCACTTATTTTTAAACGTATGCTAGACTTATGGGTCTCTACATACAAGCCATGATACTTCATTCATAGTCGTTAAGTGACTCATATCTTCCTAAGATTATGTAGTACAAGACTTATGCATCTTGTTTGTATGCCAAGATTTTGATTTCGATCTAAGTAGATGGCATTATTCTTGAGCATTTAATTCACGTATGATTTATGTATCAATATGGAAATTTGGGCAAGGGAACCCAAGTTCGAATCCCTTGGACAATACTTACATTTTTCCTTGATTTTGTTTTTAATCCACATGACATTGGGACCCTAGATCGAGCCCCAATATCAACATTCTCTCTTTATTTTTCTCCTTGGATTCTCCTCTTATTTGGCCGAAGGGTTGTGGGATCGAACCCCCACAGCCCCTTTTATTTTTTTCATTTAAAATGTTTCTTGTCCAATTCGCATAGACCATGAGGTTGTGGGATCAAACCCCCACAGCCTATCTTTATTTATTCTTTATTTTGCTAGGGACTGTGAGGTTGTGGGTTCGAACCCCCACAGCCTCCTTATTTTATTTTTATTTAAAAATTGGCTTAGCTATGCGTTGGAAGTGAGGTTGTGGGATCGAGCCCCCACAGCCTCACTTTATTTTCTTTTTATTTCTCCCTTTCTCCTTTACAGCCTTGAGGTCGTGGGTTCGATTCCCACGCCTCACATTTCCTTTCTTTTAATTTTCTTTCACTTTATTCGCTACCTGGAGGTCGTGGGTTCTATTCCCGCGCCTCCCATTTTATTTATTTGATTTTTGCACTCTCCTTTCTCAGCCAGTATACCCCATTTCAAATCCCCCTGACCCCTTTTCTTTTATTGTGAATTTAAGGTATCACACGGGTGAGGTCACAGGTTCGAATCCTGGTGGCCTCATCCCTTTAAAATCAATTAAATTTCCAGATTACTTCTCCATACTTTAGCCTAAACTAAACTTATAATTTTTGCTGGAAACTTAATCATTTTCTTAGCTTATTTTCACCAATATTTCCACTTGAAAACTTAGGAAAATTCATGGATCATTTAACACTTTTTGGGGTGTATTTCATGGATTCGTTTAGCCAAAATATTGATACTCAAATCAGCCCCACTTCCATTTTAATGAACATCACGATTTACATAGGTTTATACACGTAAAATGACAACCAAAACAATATCAAACTTGAAGCCTTAACCCGAGACCTCATTCACAGTAACATTCACAGTAACATTTTTGCACATGCACACACTTGCACAAACTTTCGAATACATGGTTGTCTTTCATACGATTTCAAGTACACGAACATAATCATATTCATCACGAAAACATAACATACACCTAAATCTACTAGCAATCATACCCAACCTACGATTCATTGGGAGCTAGTGACAGGGGCATGCAAAAGGGGAAACAATCCTAGTTTTCGAATGAATAATATGAACCTTAAGGGGTCTCTTGGGAAAGGGACCAAGAGAGAAGAAAACCCATACCTTATTTTGACGTTCAAACCTTGAAGTTTCTGCCCAAACCTTCTCCAAAACTCACGTCCAATCCAAGTTTCAACACCAAACTTTCGACGGAAAAACCCTCTCTTTGCCTAACGTGTTCACTTTGCTTGTTTTCTTATATTTTCATGTGAGTTCTTCAAGTGTGAAGAACTTTAGTAATTTTTATGTTCTTGTAGTTGTTTAGGCAGAGAGAAATCGTGAAAAGAGTGGAGAAATGTGAGAGAGATGAGCGTGAGAGAGAGTTAAAAGAGGTGAAGTAGTTTAGACTTAGTCAACTAGGAGACTTAGTCATAAACACATTAATTAATAAATAAATAATAATTAATAATAAAAATCTGATTTTCCTTTTTCTTAAATCAGCCACTAATTATTAATTTATTAAATTAATTCACCAATTAAAAAAATCACATTAAATCATTTCTCCCACCTAGGTTCGAACCCTGGTGGAGCAAGACTTCACTTCAAGGGCTCAATTTCGGCCCTCTCTCCCCAAATCGCCCCTCCACTTTATTAATTAAATAATTAATTACATATTTAGGTTAATTACGATACTACCCTTAGCCAGGAAAAAGACCATTTTACCCTTAGACCCTTCAAACCTAAGATTTCTTCTTTTTAAGTCCGGTAAAGACTCCTTCGAGTAAATCTTCGTATTCGAGAGCCCTACATGGTTGGACCCAACCTTTCCAAGTTCAACTAACTCCCCAAGTTAGTTGTCTTGGCTGTAGCAAGGGTTCTGAGGTCTGGTTCTACGCGCATCAATCTGTGTGAACCCTGGTCTAATCGTAGGCATTCTTGACACATTAAGCATTTCTTATCTTATTCATTTTTAGGGTTGTTATAAAAACACATGAGCTAAAGTATATTTTGGGAATAGTATTAAGCAACGATATGGGGACAAGAGTTAATATAAACTCAAGTCTCTTTGAAAATCATGTAGCCATCATGGGTATTAATGGGTCATACTTGTTTGATGATCACATAAGTTAAGAAAGTGGATCCACTAAGTTAAGTAGTTCTATGCGACGGTAAAGTGTAGGACAGTTCTGGCATCGTGGGCAAGACGTTGTATCACCACTTAGGATCATAGTGGTGGATGTCGGTTAGAGAATCTCCAAAAGAAACTATATTACTTATATATAAGTAAAGTTAAGTTTGTTATTGCATTTTATTTAACGAACTAAGTGTTTTCATTGTTTTACAAGCTTTATACATTGCATGTGTTTAATTGCTTATATTACGTCAAGTTATTCATGAGTTGAGCAGAACCAAGGTAAGTGTTCGTTCTTAATCTTTCAAGCTTAAGTTATTGTTAGTATTTCAACTTGCATACTCGTACATTCAATGTTGTGATGCCAGTTGGCCTGCATCGTATCATGATGCAGACGCGAGTAACCAGGATCAGCATCATCCAGCGCCTCGTTGATCCAACTAAGCTTTCGTAGTTAGTGGTGAGCCTCCTTGCATTATGGAGGACACAGATTTATTGCTTTCGGTCATTCTTTTTATAGGATGTTGTGGGTTCTATCCCAACATCCATCTTATTATTATAGAGGCTTTATAGACAGTCAGACAGTTTAGTTTTGAGTCTCTTCTTTTGTATTGCAGATATTTTGCTATGAGCTTAAGTGTTATGTTGGCCAATTTATTTAATTCAAGTTATTTTATGAGAAGTTTTTCTTATAGAGAGTTAAGTAAGGCAGGCCAAGGGTCCACTGAAGGCCAACAATGGTCATTGAGTACCGGCTACGTCCAGGGTGTAGGCTCGGGACGTGACACTCTTTTTTTATAAAATAAAAATAATAAACTTTTATATTGGAAAATTATTATAGTAATTTACGCTATTAAGAATAAAATAAAAATGTCAAAATCAACTAATTTCAAAAAGAGACAGTATGAGATGGAATTGGTCAACTTATTATTTTATTGAATCAATGAAGTAATGTTTAATTTTATTTTTATTTTTTTATAGAAATGGTTACCTTTGGAGATGTATTTTGGAATATCTCTAAAACGTAATTCAAGGAGGTAATTCAAGATTGTTAAGTTTACAATATGTTTTTTAAAAGGATCGTATGGGACTTGAATTTCATAACGATGTCACAAGTGTTAATACCAGATTCATATTGCATAAGGCTAATTTTCTCATCTCAATAGTTTTTAGAGTTAGCTTAATCTTGAATTGTAGAACCATACCATAAATAATGATATTGGTATTGCAGCTTTTGTTTGGGACTAACAATGTATATAATGCACGATCAATTGTGAATGTTCGAGTGCCTAAATAAAAAATTTGTTATATGAGAAATAGTTGCATACTTGTTATAGAGTAAACATATATATTTATTCTAGGATTTCCTTTTACTTCTATTGGTGTCACGCCACGAGCCTACACCCTGGGCGGGACTGACACTCGGTGACCATTGTTGGCCTCGAGCGTACCCTTATCCAGGCTTACTGATGTACCGTGGTTTCACGGTATTTCTAATACTTTTTCCTTAAGTTTAGTGTGTGTCGAGAGCCTTTTTTTGTTGATTTTGACATAAGTTTATCTTTGTTTGCAGAAAATCTGTCTAAGGAAGAACGCGGGAGTTTTTGAGAAAGAATTGCAGAAGAGACCACCTACGGAGCCTATGACGGTCCGTCGCGGCTGTGACGGTCCGTAGGTGGCATCGTAGTGAAGGAAGAAGTTGCTGAAGGAAATTTGGGGAAGTCTGACCAAGTGTGGGATTACGGAAGTTCGTGACGGACCGTCACATATACGACGGTCCGTCCTGCATGTTCGTCGTAATTATCAAAGAGTAATCCCAGTACCCAAAATTCCAAAGTTCAAGTGTATTGGAACGAAGACCCTCGACGGGACGTCATGCTCGCGATGATCCGTCATACCTGTCCGTGGGGGGAATGAACAAAGCAACGTGAGAAGATGTGAAGTATGGGACGACGGAGGCTATGACGGTCCGTCGTGTCCATGACGGTCCGTCACGTGGTCCGTCGACCCAGACGCGTTTGGACAGATTTTTAGTATATAGAATCCTTATTTGATTAGGTTTTTATTTTTCTTATAAATAGTTGGAAAAACCTCGTTTTTGAGGTTAGACTTTCTGGATAATTTTTAGTTTATAGTTCTTCGATTATATTAGTAAACTCTTGATTTTGGAAATTAAGATATTTTCCGGGAATTGATTGTTGTGGATTTCGGTGATTAATCAAGTTGAATTCTGGGAAATTATTCGTTTTCATAAAAGTAAGTGCATGAACTTTTCCATTAACGATATGAATTGTGTAATTACGAACATGGGTAACTAAACCTCATAGCTAGGGTTGTGGGAACCATGGGTGAATAACAAGGTAGAAATCTAACTTCAATAACAATTTCTAGAGTGGTGTCTTGCATGTATTGATAATTCTTTCGTTTAGAATTCTTTTTAACGGTGGCCAACGTTAGAACTCGCCTTAATGCTACTTGCCGGACCAAGGAGGTAGATAATAGGAAAAGAATTATCAACATAGATTTAGTGTAGACTATCTAATAGACTAGTATTGGTTGGTACGAGTTAATAGCTTAGTCAAATACCGAATACGATGTTTAATATGAGGTAAAGATAAGGGTTAGTATAGCAACACACGTAGCCGGACCAAGGTGCGGAGTGAAATTCTCTAGATGCCGGACCAAGGATTTAGAGATACATAACTTATCACTTTACATGCAAGATATCAGGATAGAGATGTTATAGTTAGATTTACCAAGTTAGGAACCTTTGGGGAACACTAAAGCCCTAGTTAATTTTACAATTTGATTAAAACTCCGAAAGTTAAAATTGTTAGTTGTTCATTCTTATTTAGTTAATTATTTTCATTAATTTAGAAATAAAACCCCCCTTTTTGTCTTTTGGTTTATTGGAAAACAGTTGGCTAAATAATAGTAATAATAAAATAAAGTTAAGTCTGAACTATTTTCCTTGTGGGATCGATCCCAACCTCATTAGTTGGGTTCTTTACTTGATACGACCGCTTTACTTCTTATTTGAGAAGTAAGTTTGAGCGTATCAAATTTTGGCGCCGCTGCCGGGGAAAGTAGCTTTTAGATTAACTTTAATTTATTACTAAAATTTAGTTAATATTTTCCTGATTTTACTTTTTCTGTTGTTTTTGATTTTTTTTAGGTTTGACGTCCTTGTATGCCAAATACACGGAGCGGAAGAGAACCCTTGTTTCCCTACGATCACGAGTTAGAGCGTACACTACGAAGAATGAATCGAAACTTGGGTATAAATGATGATGATCCAAACCTGAACAACCCAGCTCCGGTTGATGCTCATGGTCGATTATTACCTGATAATCCTAATCCAGGTGCACAAAGGGGACAAAATCCCGCACCACGTCCTCAAGAATACTACAGAGGCTATGACAATATTGCAGATTCTGATGGGCCACTTGTATTGCCCCCTCTACCTGAAGGTCACACCTTTGTAGTCACTAGTAGTCTAATGCAAATGCTCACTGCTAGAGGTTTGTTTTCCGGACTACCGTCCGAGGATCCACATGCTCATATAGCTAAGGTGAGGGCAGTGTGTAAAAGCTGTGTAGGGAGGCCTGATTTGAATTTGGATGTAATAGGGCTAAGAGTATTTCCTCTTTCACTGACGGGAGAGGCTGCCATTTGGTTCACTGAGCTTCCTTATAACTCAATCTTCACTTGGAACCAATTAAGGGACGTTTTCTTAGCACGTTACTACCCGGTCTCCAAGAAACTAAATCACAAAGATAGAGTTAACAACTTTGTGGCACTACCAGGAGAATCAGTTAGTAGTTCTTGGGATAGGTTCACTTCATTTCTGAGAAGTGTCCCCAATCACCGCATAGATGATGAGTCACTCAAAGAATACTTCTATCGGGGACAGGATGATAATAATAAGGCGGTATTGGATACTATAGCAGGTGGTTCTTATGGGGAGTGTCCTTATGCTGAAATTGCCGAAAAATTAGAGAAAATTTCCCGAAATAATAAAGCATGGAGTACTAGAAAGACAGATACTGGGAGAAATACTTTTGCAGTGCAATCCACACACAACCCAGCCACAGATGAGATTCGTGAAGAGATGGCACAGATGAGAACTGAGCTTGGGTTAGTGTTAAAACATGTCACTGGGGGTGCAGAAAAGATAAACGCAGTGAACTACTTGTCTAAACCACCACCACCAACTGATGAATATTATTATGAGGAAGATTCTTATGCAGTAAATGATCAGACGGGGGGTTTCCGACCAAATGCCCAAGGCTCCAATCAGGAGAATTGGCGCCAAGGTCAAGGAAATCAAGGTCGGAACTATGGTAACTACAACCGCGAGGGTAATTATGTTCGTGATGGAAATTACAACCGCGACAACAACTTCAACAGGGGTAACTATGGTAACAGAAATGAGAGGAGTGGGCCATATGTTCCTCCTCAAAATCGTGAAGTTGCTCCTAGGGATGGTGGAGGTAGTATGGCGCGAGTTGAGGATATGTTGCACAAGATGATGAGGAGGTTCGATGCTAGTGATGAGCACACCAAAGAGTTAAGGAGTGATGTAGCAGGTATTGGACAGAAAGTTGATACACATGCCATATCAATCAAGCAGCTTGAATTGCAAATGGCTCAATTATCTGCAACTGTGAACACACGGCAACCGGGCACTCTTCCTAGCAACACTGTCCAAAATCCGAAAAATGATGGACACTGCATGGCAATTACTACTCGTGGTGGTAAACAAACTATTGACCCACCTATGCCGTCTATTGTGGAAAAGGTGATGAAAGACAATGATGAAGTGGTAGAGGTTAGTGATGAAGTAGAAGATAACACTGAGGAAGTTGCTGAAGTACCTAAAAAGGTAACTCCCATGCCTAGACCTCCACCCCCCTTTCCTCAAAGATTAGTGAAAAAGACCGAAGATGGCAAATATCGGCGTTTTATAACAATGTTGAAGCAACTTTCTATCAATGTTCCTTTGGTAGAAGCTCTTGAACAAATGCCCGGTTATGCCAAGTTTATGAAAGATTTGGTTACAAAGAAAAGATCGGTCACTTTTGAGGATGATGACAGAATGCAGCATTGTAGTGCTATTGCTACAAGGTCGTTAGTGCAAAAGAAAGAAGATCCGGGTGCATTTACTATTCCTTGTACAATCGGGTTATTACATTTTGCGAAAGCATTATGTGATCTGGGGGCAAGCATAAATCTCATGCCCCTCTCGATTTATAAGAAGTTGGGTTTGGGTGACCCAAAGCCCACTGCGATGCGGCTACTGATGGCCGATCGAACAGTAAAAAGGCCTATAGGGATACTCCATGATGTGCTAGTAAAAGTGGAGTCGTTCATATTTCCAGCAGATTTTGTCATTCTTGATTGTGAAGTCGATTTTGAGGTGCCTATTATTCTTGGGAGGCCATTCCTTGCTACGGGTAGAGCTTTAGTTGATATGGAAAAAGGGCAGATGAAATTTCGGTTGAACAATGAAGAAGTGACTTTCAACATTTGTAGGTCCATGCGGCAGAGTGGTGAGCTCCAATCGGTATCTGCCATATCCTACAAAATTGGTGAATCATCCAAGACACAAATAGAAGAACGACTAGGTGTAGAAGCACTGGCGGCAGTGATAATGAATCTTGATAATGAAGGCATTGAAGAATATATGTCATTAGTTGCTGCCCTTGATCGTGGTAATGTCCGGTTTAAACCGAAGAAATATGAGCTAGACATGAAGAATCGCGAGTCTCCACCCGCTAAACCATCCATTGAGGAGGCTCCAAAGCTAGAACTAAAAGCTCTCCCACCTCATCTAAGGTATGAATTCTTAGGAACCGGTGACACATTACCGGTAATCATTGCATCAGATCTAAATGAACAACAAGTTGAGAGTCTGGTCAAAGTGCTAAAAAGGTTCAAAAGAGCTATTGGGTGGACCATTGCGGACATTATTGGGATCCCTCCTGGTATTTGTTCTCATAAAATCCAACTCATGCCCGATCATAAGCCAAGTATTGAGCACCAGAGACGCTTAAACCCACCTATGCAAGAGGTCGTGAAGAAGGAAATCATAAAGTGGTTAGATGCAGGAGTAATTTATCCAATCGCCGATAGTAGTTGGGTATGTCCTGTTCAGTGTGTACCTAAGAAAGGGGGAATGACTGTGGTCCCCAATGAAAAAAATGAACTGGTTCCAATGAGGCCGGTGACTGGATGGAGGGTGTGTATGGATTATCGGAAATTAAATGCATGGACCGAAAAGGACCATTTTCCCATGCCCTTCATGGATCAGATGTTGGATAGACTCGCCGGAAAAGGGTGGTACTGTTTTCTTGATGGTTATTCAGGGTATAATCAGATCTCTATTGCACCAGAAGATCAAGAGAAGACCACTTTTACCTGTCCATATGGGACCTTTGCGTTCAAGAGAATGCCATTTGGGTTGTGCAATGCACCCGCCACATTTCAGAGATGTATGATGTCTATATTCTCCGACATGGTGGAAGATACTATTGAGGTCTTTATGGATGATTTTTCAGTGGTTGGTGAAACTTTCGAGCAATGTTTGAGCCATTTGTCTGAGGTTCTTAAGAGATGTGAAGATTGCAATTTAGTTCTCAATTGGGAAAAATGCCACTTCATGGTCAAAGAAGGTATTGTTTTGGGCCATCGTATTTCAGAAAAGGGCATAGAAGTTGATCGAGCCAAAGTCGAGGTGATAGAGAAACTTCCTCCACCTATCTCCGTAAAAGGTGTGAGAAGCTTTCTTGGGCATGCAGGTTTTTACAGGAGATTCATCAAAGATTTCTCGAAAATTGCACATCCATTGTGCAAACTGTTGGAGAAAGATTGTAAGTTTTCTTTTGATGAATCCTGTCTGAAAGCATTCGGCGATCTCAAAGAAAAACTGGTATCTGCACCTATTATTATTTCTCCGGATTCCCTTGGTGTGGTATTGGGACAAAGAAGGGACAAAATCCTTCATCCCATTTACTATGCTAGTAAAGCCCTAAATGAAGCTCAGAAGAACTATACAGTCACTGAACAAGAGCTCCTTGCTGTAGTATTTGCGTTTGAAAAATTTCGCTCCTATTTGCTAGGTACTAGAGTCATAGTGCATACTGACCATTCAGCCCTGAGATATTTGATGGCGAAGAAGGACGCAAAACCAAGGTTAATTCGTTGGGTATTACTACTGCAAGAATTTGACTTTGAGGTAAGGGATAGAAAAGGGACCGAAAATCAAGTTGCTGATCACTTGTCCCGTTTAGAAGATGAAGCTATGAGAGAGTTGGGGGATAAGACTGATATTGATGACACGTTCCCCGATGAGCATGTCTTGGCTGCCTCACAAGACCTGATTCCGTGGTTTGCAGATTTTGCGAACTACCTAGCTAGTGATCTTGTTCCATCGGACTTGTCTTTTCATCAAAGGAAAAAGTTCATGTACGATGTGAAGAAATTCTTTTGGGATGAACCATACTTATACAGGAGTTGTGCTGACGGGCTTATTCGGCGTTGTGTGCCAGAAGTTGAGATGTTGAGTATTTTAGAGGCATGCCATTCCTCACCCTTTGGTGGACATCATAGTGGTGTCCGGACTGCTCACAAGATCTTCCAAAGTGGTTACTATTGGCCAACTATTCATCAAGATGCTCATGAGTTCGCCAAAGCATGTGATAGATGTCAAAGAGATGGCGGCATTTCAAGAAAGCAAGAGCTCCCTCTAAATCCCATTCTTGTAATTGAGTTATTTGATGTTTGGGGTATTGACTTTATGGGTCCGTTTGTGAGTTCTCATGGAATGAAGTATATTTTAGTAGCAGTGGATTATGTATCCAAGTGGGTGGAAGCTATCGCCCTCGCAAACAATGAAGGGAAGAGTGTCACTGCATTCTTGAAAAAGAATATATTTTCTCGATTTGGTACCCCACGGGCAATTATTAGTGATGGGGGATCCCACTTTTGCAACAAATTGTTCAAGGGATTATTGGAGAAATATGGGGTTCGCCATAATGTGGCCACTCCTTACCATCCTCAAACTAGTGGGCAAGTTGAAGTATCAAATAGGGAAATCAAACAGATCTTGTCGAAAACAGTGAACGCTAGTAGAACAGATTGGTCAAGGAGGCTTGATGATGCTCTTTGGGCTTACCGGACAGCATATAAGACTCCCATAGGTATGTCCCCATACCAACTAGTATATGGGAAAGCATGTCATCTTCCGGTTGAATTAGAGCATAAAGCCATGTGGGCTATGAAGAAGCTAAAAATGGACTGGAACGAAGCTGCAGAACAACGATTAAATGGGTTAAATGAACTCGATGAATTTCGCCTTAAGGCTTATGAAAGCTCAGCCCTCTACAAAGAGAAGATGAAGAAGTACCATGACCTAAAAATCGAGAAACGAGAGTTTATGATTGGGGATTCGGTGCTTTTATTCAACTCTAGATTGCGCTTGTTTCCGGGCAAGCTAAAGTCTAAATGGACTGGACCGTACTTGATCACCAAATTATTCCCTCATGGAGCCGTTGAGTTGGAAAACAAGGAAGGTGTGCGGTTTAAGGTGAACGGACAACGTCTCAAAATCTATATTGGTCATGCGGAATCGGCGAATGAGGTGGTTGAGGCATATTATCTTGATGAAGTCTGAGTAATCAAGTGTCCTCAGTCGTGCCGCGACGTTAAATCAGGCGCTGGTTGGGAGGCAACCCAATAGTTATCATCTAATCACGTTTATAGTTTTTGTGTTTTTCTCTTTCTAGTAACAGTAGCATTTTCTATTTATGGGTTGTAAATTTTCAGGTAGCACATCTACAGGAAGTACTGCAGACAAGTTACTCTACATCAGTCACTGACGGATACATCGACGGACCGTCACTACTGTGACGGACCGTCGCATGCCTCCGTCGTGCCAGGTACGCTCTCTTGTAATTTTGAAAAACTAGGGCACAGGCGACGGACCATGTGACGGACCGTCACAACTGCGACGAACCGTCATCGGGGTTTCGTCACGCCATTACCCGGCTACCCGACCCGACCCGGCTTCAGAATTTTAAAAGTTTAAAACGTTTTAAACCCCCCCACCCCTTCATTATCAGTTTTCACTTAATCTTCCCTCCATTTTCTCCCCTTCCAACTTCACTCTCTTCCCAAATTCCCCATCTTCTCCCATTGTTCATCCCAAAATTTTCCCTCTTGGTCGGAATTTGCTGCAGTGATTCTTAACCTTCTAACTTGAGTGCCATCATTTGTGCATTATTGTCTCCTCTTCCAAGGTATGTATTCCTGAAACTCTACCCTTTACTATTTTTTTGGTTGTTTTACTGTTTTTCCCTATTGATTGCATATGGGTTTCTGCTTTTGCCTAGATATTATCTAACTTAGGTCTGTAATTCCACAAACTGCCTGGACAATACTAGAGAAATTAGGGCTTTAAAACTTACAAATTTGGGTTGTCATTCTGACTCACATGGGGTAAAACTTGGCACCCCTCAGTTCTGTCTCTGTTTTACAGCACGACAACCCGATCCTGCACAACCGTCGTGACGGTCAGAGACCCCTGTCCTAGGGGTCTCAACACTTTTTCTAAGTGTCCACTGACGGACACATGTGACGGACCGTCGTAGCCATGACGGTCCGTCCTGCACAACCGTCGTGACGGTCAGAGACCCCTGTCCTAGGGGTCTCAACACTTTTTCTAAGTGTCCACTGACGGACACATGTGATGGACCATCGTAGCCATGACGGTCCGTCCTGCACAACCGTCGTGACGGTCAGAGACCCCTGTCCTAGGGGTCTGAACACGTTTTCTAAGTGTCCACTGACGGACACATGTGACGGACCGTCATATCCATGACGGTCCGTCCTGCACAACCGTCGTGACGGTCAGAGACCCCTGTCCTATGGGTCTCAACACTTTTTCCAAGTGTCCACTGACGGACACTTGCGACTGACCGTCACACCCACGACGGTCCGTCCTGCATAACCGTTGTGACGGTCAGAGACCCCTGTCCTATGGGTCTCAATACTTTTTCCAAGTGTCCACTGACGGACATATGTGACAGACCGTCACACCCACGACGGTCCGTCCTGCACAACCGTCGTGACGGTCAGAGACCCCTGTCCTATGGGTCTCAACACTTTTTCCAAGTGTCCTCTGACGGACACTTGCGACGGACCGTCATACCCATGACGGTCCGTCCTGCTTAACCGTCGTATCGGTCTGAGACTTTCCCTCTGATATTTTATGTTGCCAAGTATTATATGACGGACTGCATGACGGTCCGTCATACGCACTACGGTCCGTCATACGCACTACGGTCCGTCACCAGGTCCGTCGTGACCTACTGCTACTTCAGAGCTGTTATCACTGGTTTGAGTGTCTGAGTATTATTGTCTCAAATGTTTATTTCTTTTGTGTCATGCTTCATCCTTCAAGTACTAATGATGATTCGTTACAGGTACTACCTATCATGGCACCTAAACAAGATCGCGTTTACGCACGTGGGCGTTCAAAATCTGTCGCCCCGTCTGCCCGATTGGTGATAGGCTCTGATGATGAGCATGATCCAGAATACGTGCCCCCTACTGCTACTCCAGCACGAGCTCCACGTGTACCGCGAGTCACGCCCAAGAAGGTGGCGCCCGGCGTAGTCACTGCCTCCCAGTCTGATGAGGAGCGCACACTGACCGGCACTCCTTCTGGGTCAGCTGCCCAAGACGAAGGAGCATCTGGCTCCTTAAGAGTTTCGTGGTCAGAGGAAGCCTCTGGGTCTGCAGACGCCTCTGCTCCTGCCACAGCTACACAGTCTGCTTCAGATGATGAGGCTGACAGCACCGACTCCACCCCTGGCTCACCAACAGGAGTCCCTGCCCCGGTTGCCGATCAGCCCAACCGGTGGTGTGTTGACGGGCAATACAAGGTATACTTAGACGCCAAGGTTCTCAATGACAAAGGCGTCATGACACGGACTCTTACACTGGAGAGGCGGGTCCTCACGGGAAGTCTCCCCACCATGCCAGATATTCACACCCTCTTCACCAGACACCGGCTAGAGTGGACGGCTCGTTCTTTGGGTCGCTACAGTGAGGAGCTAGTCCGCGAGTTCTATGCCTCTTATGTGGCTACTCTTCGCTCGCAGATCGATAGGCGGTCTGCCCCCGCCAAACAGGCCCCACTTGAGCACGTCCGAGTACGAGGCATCCAGGTTGACATCTCCCTACCAGCCATCCGCCGATATTTGTACGGCACGGATTCTGACTCCACCAGCACACCTCTCACCGCCGAGTTTGATTACCGGTGGCAAATTGTTAAAGAGGGCCGGTTCTTACGTGAGCCTTCACTGAGAGAGACCACCAAGAGGTGGATGGCACTGCACCTATCTATTGATGGAGAGGCTGCGGATTGGGTGATGGAGCCGAAGGGGGCCATCAGGAAGGCCAACTTGACCTTTACGGCCAAGTTTCTCTGGTTGATCGTCCGCCATTGTCTCTCCCCCACTGCTGCGGATAACATAGTCACCTGGGATCGTGCAGTGCTGATGGCTGCTATGATGGCAGGGTTCGACGTCGATTTCGCTTGGCTTCTCCAAGCGGTCATGCACGAGAGGGCCTTCAAGGTCACCACAACTTACCCTTTCCCTTGCATGATTTTCTCTTTGTGCAGATCAGCAGGTGTGCCCATTTGGCACATTGACCAGCTCAAGACCCCGCCAGGAAATGTTGATATCGGCCTCATCAGGGATGAGGCCAATGAGTTGGCCCCACGCAGAGGGCCCCGTCCAGAGGTGGCCCCATTTGGTGAGAACCTGGCCGACACCGTAGAGCATGCTCATGATGCTTCCCGTGCTGCTTCTGCACACACTGACACTACTCCGGTCGAGTCTATCCCGGGTAGTAGCACTGCCCCGAGCTCCTCTCGCTGGGCTCCTTCTGCCACTCTGGTCCCACTAGCTCGGGTTCAGAAACTTGAGGCACAGATGGCTACTCTTCTGCATCACATTCAGCCGTGGATGCAGAAGACTATTGCTGAGGCAGAGGAGCGCATGGAGCGCAAGATGATACAGCATACAGAGAGGCAGATCGCCGGGGTACACCAGCGCTTAGACGCATTTGAATTACGAGTACTAGCCCGACCAGCCCCTCCGGTGGACATGTCGACTCTCCAGGCTGCGGTTGAGAGTCTGCGGGCGGATCTTGATATGATTTTAGAGGCGAGGGTGCCTGAGTCTGAGGCCCCTTTCTGCGGAGCCTGCCGATGACACCGTGATGGCCGCCCTGTTTACCACTTCTGATGTTCCACCACCTCCCCCACAAGAGCATGTCAAGAGACGCAGGGGTCGAGAGGAGGATGAGGCTAGGGCAAGGAAGAAGGAGCGCCGTGAGATGGAATCTGCGAGGAGAGCCTCGATTGCCGATGAGGAGGCCCGTAGGTTGAGGGCTGTAGAAGTAGCTGCCGGGGCGTCTAGCTCCAAAATTGTAGATTCTGTGGGAGGCGCTACTGATGGTGCTGTGGATGCTGCGGACATTACTGAGGATGTCCAGACTACGCAGGGAGCAGGTTCCGGGAAACCGGACCCACCAGCTTGCTGATCACCGGCGCTTAGCGCCTCAGGTTTGCTTCACTTACCCTTTTACGTAGTTTAACTTTTCTATGCATTGGGGACAATTGCATATTTTTTTTGTAGGGGGTGGGGTAAATGGAAAGTGAACACTTGGGTGAATTCTGAGTAGCCCAAGTTCACGATCCTCTTTTGGGGTTTTCTTGCCTGTGTTCTTTTTCCCCAAAAGACTGATTACTTTTACTGTTGAACCGGCATGTCATATCTTATGTACACAGTATAAATCTGAAGCATGATGGCTAATATAAATATGATATCTCGATAATCATTTGCATGACTAGGCATAGTAAGTGATAATTGTGTGGTTTGAAACATGAAACAAGGATACACTTCTGCATGATCCTGAATCTAAGATTTGAACTAGGTGTCTAATACTCTGGGAATGCAAGGAATGTCATGTGAGTGTGAGGTAAAGTCGAATGACCACCATTAATACTGAGCTAGAACTTGCCTGGTTAGTCCTACTGAAAGTGAGTCAAAACAATCACTTAGGAAAGGATCATAGGCCCTTGTTCGAAATAGTCAATCTTGAGCCTAAAAAAATAACAGAAAACCAAATGAAGTTAATCCCTTTTTGATCCAAATGAATTGAGCCTAAACTAGATTTTTTTTTTACCCCAAATGATCTTCTCTGGGAGCAATGTGTTGGCCCTGGTCCCTCCTAGGACATGTGCACCTCAGCTTATGCCAAAAGCATAAGTTGAGGGTGGCTAATGCAGAAAGCAACCTTGTTTTGGCCCTGACCCAACCATGGGTATTGTGAACCTTGACTCATGGCAAAATCATGAGTTGAGGGTGGCTGCTATAAGGAAAACCACGGAAAGTGGGGTTGAAAGAATGAAGAGAAAGAAAGAATAAAACAGAAGTGACTAAAAAAAAAAAAGTTAATAATAACCAAAAGCAAAATAAACAAAAGAAAAGAGAAAAGTCACTTACACATAAGGATAAGAAAGGGAAAATAGCAAAGTGAAAAGAAAATTGAGTAATAGGGCGAAATAAGAATGATATGTCAAGGAGGGCAACAAGTCACTAAAGTATATCTAAATACACCCTACCTGACCCTGAGCCTATGTTACAATCTAAAAAAGTCCTATTGTGATCCTAAGTGCGTATGAGGAATTTGAAGTAGTGAAAATAAGGGCAAGCCTATGGCAATATGTATAAATGAGTGGTGAATTTGTTCTGAGAGTGAGTGTCGAAACGTGATCCTTATACTCAAACTAAAATCATTGTGTGAAAAATGAGGATGTTATTTGAAGTAAGGACAGGAGTTGTAATACCAGAAATATTAGCATCTCGGTGAGAAATTGAAGAGGATAGGCATCATTGCGTAGTAAATCTGGGTTATGGTTTGATTCTACACAAATCAATGCCTAATAGTGAGACCATGCATGAACATAATGAGAATAATCGAGGTTGATAGCCAAATGATTGCGGAAATTAAAATATGGATACTTTTGTACAAAGAATTTGTAGTGAGTCATAGTGCGTCGCTTGAGGACAAACAACGAATTTAAGTTGAGGGTGTTGATGTACCGTGGTTTCACGGTATTTCTAATACTTTTTCCTTAAGTTTAGTGTGTGTCGAGAGCCTTTTTGTGTTGATTTTGATATAAGTTTATCTTTGTTTGCAGAAAATCTGTCTAAGGAAGAACGCGGGAGTTTTTGAGAAAGAATTGCAGAAGAGACCACCTACGGAGCCTATGACGGTCCGTCGCGGCTGTGACGGTCCGTAGGTGGCATCGTAGTGAAGGAAGAAGTTGCTGAAGGAAATTTGGGGAAGTCTGACCAAGTGTGGGATTACGGAAGTTCGTGACGGACCGTCACAGATACGACGGTCCGTCCTGCATGTTCGTCGTAATTATCAGAGAGTAATCCCAGTACCCAAAATTCCAAAGTTCAAGTGTATTGGAACGAAGACCCTCGACGGGACGTCATGCTCGCGACGGTCCGTCATACCTGTCCGTGGGGGGAATGAAGAAAGCAACGTGAGAAGATGTGAAGTATGGGACGACGGAGGCTATGACGGTCCGTCGTGTCCATGACGGTCCGTCACGTGGTCCGTCGACCCAGACGCGTTTGGACAGATTTTTAGTAAATAGAATCCTTATTTGATTAGGTTTTTATTTTTCTTATAAATAGTTGGAAAAACCTCGTTTTTGAGGTGAGACTTTCTGGATAATTTTTAGTTTATAGTTCTTCGATTATATTAGTAAACTCTTGATTTTGGAAATTAAGATATTTTCCGGAAATTGATTGTTGTGGATTTCGGTGATTAATCAAGTTGAATTTTGGGAAATTATTCGTTTTCATAAAAGTAAGTGCATGAACTTTTCCATTAACGATATGAATTGTGTAATTACGAACATGGGTAACTAAACCTCATAGCTAGGGTTGTGGGAACCATGGGTGAATAACAAGGTAGAAATCTAACTTCAATAACAATTTCTAGAGGGGTGTCTTGCATGTATTGATAATTCTTTCGTTTAGAATTCTTTTTAACGGTGGCCAACGTTAAAACTCGCCTTAATGCTACTTGCCGGACCAAGGAGGTAGATAATAGGAAAAGAATTATCAACATAGATTTAGTGTAGACTATCTAATAGACTAGTATTGGTTGGTACGAGTTAATAGCTTAGTCAAATACCGAATACGATGTTTACTATGAGGTAAAGATAAGGGTTAGTATAGCAACACACGTAGCCGGACCAAGGTGCGGAGTGAAATTCTCTAGATGCCGGACCAAGGATTTAGAGATACATAACTTATCACTTTACATGCAAGATATCAGGATAGAGATGTTATAGTTAGATTTACCAAGTTAGGAACCTTTGGGGAACACTAAAGCCCTAGTTATTTTTACAATTTGATTAAAACTCCGAAAGTTAAAATTGTTAGTTGTTCATTCTTATTTAGTTAATTATTTTCATTAATTCAGAAATAAAACCCCCCTTTTTGTCTTTTGGTTTATTGGAAAACAGTTGGCTAAATAATAGTAATAATAAAATAAAGTTAAGTCTGAACTATTTTCCTTGTGGGATCGATCCCAACCTCATTAGTTGGGTTCTTTACTTGATACGACCGCTTTACTTCTTATTTGAGAAGTAAGTTTGAGCGTATCACTTGCTTAACTCAGCGGAATACTTAACTTAACCTAATATAATAGTAAGGAACATTCTCAAGGGAAAACACTCAAATATAATAATTTATCCAAAATGACACTTGAGTCTCAAAGTTAAAACATCTAAAATGTAATATAAAAGAGACATCAAACTGAACAATCTAACTGACTATCTGTCTATGAAGCCTCAAAACTGACTGAGATGAATGTTGGGACAAATACCACAACATTCTATTGAACTAACTAGAAAGCAATAAAAAGATCCTCAGAAATGCAAGGAGGCTCACCACTGACTCTGGAGCTCAAACTTGATCAACGAAGCATTATGTGCTGATCCTGGTTACATGCGTCTACATCATAAGACGATGCAGGCCAACTGGGATGTACATTGAATGTACAAGTATGCGAATTGGAATGCTAAACACAACTATAAGGCTTAAAAGGAGTAAGGATGAACTTACCTTAGTTCTACTCAACTCATGCAATAACAACTCAATATAAAGCAGTAGGACACATGCGATAGAAGGAAATCTTGTAAAACATTGTAAACACTTAGTTCATTAAAGATAAAACAATAATAAAATCAACTTCACTTATATATAAAGTAATATAATTTATGTGGGATATTCTCTAACCGATAATCATCCATATGAGCCTAAGTGATGGTACAATGTATTACCTCACATTGCAAGAGGACAGCTCTATACCTTGCCGTCAGTATAGAACCTGAACTACTAAGTAGATCCACTAGTATATGCCAAAAGCACTAAGGAATCATCTAAAAAGTATGATCCTTTATCTATCCATGTTGGCTACATGGTTTATGGAGACTTGAGTTAATATGAACTCGCATCGCCATATCAGTGCTCAATACTACTCCCAAAATACTTAGCCATATGTTTTTAAAACAACTTCTTCTCCAGTTTGAGATAATTGCTCAAACTTAGCTTCAAATGCTTTCTTGGAAATCGTAGTTTCCTTTCTCTTTTACTAAAACTAGCCATAGTCTCTGTGGGAGTCTAGCTTCCTTTCTTTCTCAAAACTTTGAAAATATTTTGTTTAAACTCTTAGGGACTATTTAGTTCCTAAAACTGTCAATATGGGCTAGCCCACCCCATCCGATCTAACCCATACAAGCTTTGATATTTTACAGGTCAGACCGGGCTAGCCCATTTTTGGTGTGGGCCAGAAAATGGTCGGCCGAACCACAAGTACGTGGGCTACAAGCTTGTCGGGCTAGCCCATTTTTAAAAAAAATATATTTTTTTCATAATTATTAAATTAAATTATAAATTATTATTTAAAAATATTATCATAAATATCGACAAAATAATATTACATGATGTTAATGTTATATCTTGTTAATAAAATAAATGAATAAAATTATCTTTATAATATTTATTAAGTTTTTTTTCAAATAAAAGTATAGATATCTAAATAGAAATATTAATCTAATTGTTTTGAATTTGGAATCTCATTAATTTTAAATTTGAATAATATATTATATTTTTTAATTAATTCTTATTGGCCCACGGGCCGACCCTACTGATATTTCTCAAGCCCCACAAATCATCAGACTTCTTCAGGCCGAGCTAAAAGGCCTTTTTCTTAAATGGGATGCAAAAATCTTAGCCCAGCCTTATTAAATCTCGGGTTAGGCCAAGCTGGCCCAACGGGCCTAACCCATATTGACGGCTCTATAATAGTTCCCCTATAACTCTTGAGAAGTGAACTCAACTTGTTACTCTTTGCTTAACTTGAAACTTAACACTTAGGAAATACTTAGTTCCCTTATAGCTTTTTGAGAATTTAACTCAACTCTTTTACTCTTTGCTCAACTCATTGCTTGAACCTTAAAACAAAGTTAAAATGTTTGTTTAAGACTCTTGAATGATTTGGGAATTTACTTTAACTCGCTTCTTAACTTTTAGACTTGACTCTCAACTTATTTGACTTTGATCATCACTTCCCTTGAATTGGATTATGGATTCAAGGATCATGATCTCATGTTTATGGATGATTTCATGATGTTTAGATGTACTTTAGAGTGTTGAATCAACTAGGAATAATAGGTACAACACTTAGGAACTAGTACAAAAAGATGGGGGAGAAATGGGATCTCCAGGTGACCCTGGCGCTCTTACAGGGGCACCAGAGCATGACTGACAGAGTCTGTCCAGAGGGGCTCTGGTAGGCGTGGCGCCCCAGGTCCTGTCAGACAGGTTTTCCAACTTTTTTTCTCCAATTTTCAACTCTAAACCTCTCAAACTTCCATGGATATTCCCCCAAACACTTAGGATCACTAATATACTCAATACCTAATAGTTTAGACTCGTAAAACAGCCCGGAAACACGAATCAAAACCACTTAAGGTACACTACAACTATCCCAACAAGGATTCAACAATTGTTCATCAAGAACTTCAAGATTCATTATTCAATCAATACAAAACTTCCTGAATTAAACATGTTGGTGTGTGGGTGAAATAACTTAACACAGAAAGATCTCACATACCTCGATAAGGATCACCCCCGCCGAATTCCACTAGCGAAACCTTAGCGTTCTTAACGAATTGTTGATCTTCCTCTTATCTTATCTTTTCTCCGTAGGCCTAAGCGTTCTCAACTTTTCTAAAAATGAATTGGGAATTGGTTTAACTCCTAATAGACCCTTAAAGAGAATTAGGAAATACTAGGGTAAAAAGACTACTTTACCCTTACTAAAATCCAGATTGGACTTTCCTCTGTCCAACAACCCAACTTCTTAAAAGCATATCTCCCTCATACGACATTGAAAATGTGCAAACCTGGCACCGTTGGAAAGATCTTCCCAAGGAATTTCCAACCATATAAAGAACTCACACTAACTCCTCCTGAGCTGGGAGTTATAGCAGTTTGAAAATGACCAAAAACTCACTTTTACAGTGAGCACATTTTCCAGATTTCCCTATTGATTTCCAAAAATGATTATTCTTGGTTTCTTAGATTATTATTAGTTATTTCAGGTTACGAGATGTTACAATATCTCCCCCTTGAGAATATTCTTCCTCGGATGAGAAGTTTTTCACTAAGCTAGGGGTAGTAACATCATTTCAGCACTCAACCAACAAACACAAGTAATACATGTTTATATAGTCATATAAGTGCTAAGAAGAGAATTTAGTACCTTAATCCGGATTCAAAGAGATGTGGATATCTCTTCTTCATATCCTCCTCAGCTTCCCAAGTTACTTATTCAACGAATTGGTTCCTCCAAAGGACTTGACGGATGCAACTTCCTTTTTTCTCAACTTGCAAACTTGACGATCCAGGATTTGAACCAGAACTTTCTCATAGATAAGTTATCCTTAATCACAGCATTCTCAGTTGGTACAATCCATGAAGGATCGCCCAAGCACTTCTTCAACATAGAAATATGGAATACCATATGAACCGTCGCTAACTCTTGGGGTAGCTCCAATTGATAAGCTACATTGCCCACTCTCTTGGAGATTCTGTAAGGACCAATATACCAGGGACTAAGTTTTCCCCTTCTTACCAAACCTCATAACACCCTTCATGGTTGAAACTTTCACATATACCCAATCATTCACCTCAAACTTTAGTGGTCTTTTCCTAACATCTATGTAGGATTTTTGGCGACTCTGTGCCGTTTTCAACCTTTCTTGAATCACCTTCACCTTCTCCATAGCTTTGTGAACTAGATCTGGTCCTATCAACCCTTCTTCACCAAGTTCGAACCACCCAATAGGAGATTTGCATCTTCTCCCATAAAGAGCTTCATATGGAGCCATTTGGATGCTCGAATGGCAATTGTTGTTGTAAGCGAACTCAATGAGAGATATGTGATCATCCCAACTCCCTTTGAAATCGATCACACAAGCTCTTAACATATCCTCCAAAGTCTGAATTGTACGTTCTGCTTGTCCATCCGTCTGTGGATGAAAAGCAGTACTTAGGTTAACCTTTGAACTCAAACCTTTCTGGAAGGATTTCCAAAAATGTGTAGTAAATTGTGCACCTCTATCTGAAATAATGGAGATCGGAACTCCATTAAGTCTTACCACTTCTCAAAGGTAAACATTATCATAATCCTCGGCCGAATAGGTAGTCTTTACTGGCAATAAATGGGCTAACTTTGTCATCTTATCAACAATCACCCAAATAGAATCATGTTGCCTGCGAGACCTTGTCAAGCCTATGATGAAGTCCATATTAATCATTTCCCACTTCCATTTCGGAAGTTCTATAGTCTGAGCCAAGCCTCCCGACCTTTGGTATTCTACTTTCACTTGTTGGCAATTTGAGCACTTCGCAACAAACTCAGCAATATCTTTATTCATGCCTTCCCACCAATATACCTCTCTCAAATCGCAGTACATCTTGGTGGAATTTGGATGAATGGAATATATGGAGCTGTGAGCTTTCTCCAGGATCCTCTCTTGGAGTCCATCCACCCTAGGTACACACAATCTGCCTTGGTACTTCATCACACCATCTCCTCCTTGTTCAAAAGCCAATACTCTTTGGTTATGGACACTTGCCTTCAAATCAAGAAAAATGGGGTCTTGATCTTGCTTCGTTTTCACCTCTGACACTAGTGATGACTCAGCCCCATTGGTCACCACTATTCCTCTTTCTGTGGAATCCATAAGTCTGACTCCCAAACGTGCAAGTCTGTGTACATCTTTATTTAGCTCCCTNTTGATAGCCAAATGATTGCGGAAATTAAAATATGGATACTTTTGTACAAAGAATTTGTAGTGAGTCATAGTGCGTCGCTTGAGGACAAACAACGAATTTAAGTTGAGGGTGTTGATGTACCGTGGTTTCACGGTATTTCTAATACTTTTTCCTTAAGTTTAGTGTGTGTCGAGAGCCTTTTTGTGTTGATTTTGATATAAGTTTATCTTTGTTTGCAGAAAATCTGTCTAAGGAAGAACGCGGGAGTTTTTGAGAAAGAATTGCATAAGAGACCACCTACGGAGACTATGACGGTCCGTCGCGGCTGTGACGGTCCGTAGGTGGCATCGTAGTGAAGGAAGAAGTTGCTGAAGGAAATTTGGGGAAGTCTGACCAAGTGTGGGATTACGGAAGTTCGTGATGGACCGTCACATATACGACGGTCCGTCCTGCATGTTCGTCGTAATTATCAGAGAGTAATCCCAGTACCCAAAATTCCAAAGTTCAAGTGTATTGGAACGAAGACCCTCGACGGGCCGTCATGCTCGCGACGGTCCGTCATACCTGTCCGTCGGGGGGAATGAAGAAAGCAACTTGAGAAGATGTGAAGTATGGGACGACGGAGGCTATGACGGTCCGTCGTGTCCATGACGGTCCGTCACGTGGTCCGTCGACCCAGACGCGTTTGGACAGATTTTTAGTAAATAGAATCCTTATTTGATTAGGTTTTTATTTTTTCTTTTAAATAGTTGGAAAAACCTCGTTTTTGAGGTGAGACTTTCTGGATAATTTTTAGTTTATAGTTCTTCGATTATATTAGTAAACTCTTGATTTTGGAAATTAAGATATTTTCCGGAAATTGATTGTTGTGGATTTCGGTGATTAATCAAGTTGAATTCTGGGAAATTATTCGTTTTCATAAAAGTAAGTGCATGAACTTTCCATTAACGATATGAATTGTGTAATTACGAACATGGGTAACTAAACCTCATAGCTAGGGTTGTGGGAACCATGGGTGAATAACAAGGTAGAAATCTAACTTCAATAACAATTTCTAGAGTGGTGTCTTGCATGTATTGATAATTCTTTCGTTTAGAATTCTTTTTAACGGTGGTCAACGTTAGAACTCGCCTTATTGCTACTTGCCGGACCAAGGAGGTAGATAATAGGAAAAGAATTATCAACATAGATTTAGTGTAGACTATCTAATAGACTAGTATTGGTTGGTACGAGTTAATAGCTTAGTCAAATACCGAATACGATGTTTAATATGAGGTAAAGATAAGGGTTAGTATAGCAACACACGTAGCCGGACCAAGGTGCGGAGTGAAATTCTCTAGATGCCGGACCAAGGATTTAGAGATACATAACTTATCACTTTACATGCAAGATATCAGGATAGAGATGTTATAGTTAGATTTACCAAGTTAGGAACCTGTGGGGAACACTAAAACCCTAGTTACTTTTATAATTTGATTAAACTCTGAAAGTTAAAATTGTTAGTTGTTCATTCTTATTTAGTTAATTATTTTCATTAATTTAGAAATAAAACCCCCCTTTTTTGTCTTTTGGTTTATTGGAAAACAGTTGGCTAAATAATAGTAATAATAAAATAAAGTTAAGTCTGAACTATTTTCCTTGTGGGATCGATCCCAACCTCATTAGTTGGGTTCTTTACTTGATACGACCGCTTTACTTCTTATTTGAGAAGTAAGTTTGAGCGTATCATTAAGATCACACATTTCAACTCTAGGCATGTTTACATTGATCTAGACAATGAACTTGACTACCAAACTGTTTGGACAAAGCTGAAAATGAACATTGAAGGACAGGCTATGAGAATCCAAGCTTGGACCCCTGATTTTACACCTGATGAGGAAACACCTATAGTTCCTATATGGGTGTCTATTCCAGGCCTCCCCTGGCACTGCTACAACAAAGTTTTTTTATCAACAATTTTGGAGAGTATTGGGAAGGTGTTGTTCTTGGACTCACCAACCGCACAAAGAACTAGAGGAAGTACCACTAGAGTCAAAGTCCAGGTGAATCTTACTAAGGAAAGACCCTCTCATGTCTGGCTGGGATTCAAACACTCAAACCCCAACAAAGGAAGATGGTTAAAAGTTTAATATGAGGGGATACCAAGTTACTGCTTCTACTGTAAACACCAAGGCCACAAGGATGAAGAGTGCACAATCAAAAGAAAGGATGAGGAGATCAAGAAAAGAAAGGAACTGGAAATGAACAAAAACAGTAAGGAAAAAGAGGGTTCTCATAAGCTACAAGAACAGGGAAAGAGAGCAATGGAGGATGCAACAAAATCATCAATTCAACAAAACAAAAACCAAAAAGAAAGGACTGGAAAAGAGGATGATTATGATCAATTGAGAACACAGATGACAGGCCAACAACAAAGGAAAAACACTCACAGGCAAGAAGAACAGAAGCAGCAGTCAGAGATACAAGAAGAACAATGGTAAACACAAAAGAAGAGGCACCAAAAAAGTCAGGATCAAGCCAACTCCAAAACTGTTTGGAGACCAGCCTCTCCTCCAATGCATAGAAACAGTGGAAATCAGCAACAACAACAGGTAACTGCAGGTATATCCAATCTTCCAACTCAAAATATTTTTTCTACCTTTGAAATGCAGGGACAACAAGAAGAGCAGCAAACTGGACAGAATGCAATCAGGGAGCAGCATGCTACTGAAAATAGCAACTACAAGAGCACAGGTATTGACTCAATGCTCCCAACCCCCCAACCCCCCAAAATAATTGATATTGATGCTGGTTTAGCTGATGAAGATATTAGAGGTGTGGAAAGGGGATGTCAAGAGAAAACCACTAATTTGCAGGAAGGGGTTACCAAAGGGGGGAATCTGCCTCATGTTCTACATGAGGGGTTGGATATTGACCATAGTCCTGACCTTAGAGCCTATATTGATAACAAAGACAGTCAGCAATAAGAGGTTCAACAACAGAGGCAGCAACAGGATCTGGACAGTAATAACAGGGAACAGGCTGTTCTGGAAAATCAAGAGAAACAACAAAATGAAAAGAGAAAAGAAAAAGATAAAAGGGAACCAAGTGACAATACTCAAGGCAACACCCCTAAGAGTAAAAACAAACCAAGTAAACAGAAAACAGATGCTGCAAAAAGAAGACTAACCAGGTTGCAAGACAAAGAAAATGAACAGGAACAAGGAAAGGGGGGATGATTCATGTAAAAAATCTATAATGGTGGATGACAATCAAGGGATGGATATTCTACCTCTACAGGACCAGTACATGACACCTACATCAGCTGAACCTCCGGATATAAGACAGCAAGTTTGCAAGATGAATACTGTTCCTCCTTTTGATGAGTATGCAGTTGATAACTCTGAGGATGATCTGGATAAAGATAATCAATCCCTAGAAGAACCTGAAGAGGATGATGAGACTAGGGAGGCTCCTTTCAAGGCACTTAGCTCTCATAAGGACCAGGCCTTAGAAGAGGAGCTTCAACAGGCAACACAAAGTCAGGGATTATCACCAAGAGGGTTCAAGCATGACAAACCCCAGTTCAAAAAGCAGGATATCAATACTTTCACTGCTGGCAGACCTAACACTAGGCTCTTCTCCGCTAGATCCTCTAAATGATTTGTACACTTATATGGAATGTGAGAGGGATCAACACTCAGGGAGTGTTGGAGAGATTAAAGATGCTCAGAAAGCTTCACCAGTTATCTGTTATTACCATTTTGGAACCTTTCTCTAATAGTGTTCATGTACAAAACTTCAAAGTTCAATTAAACATGGACAAGGCCACTAGTAATTGTAATGGTAAGATTTGGGTTTTTTGGAGCAGCGATATTTACTGTAATATTCTTGATGAAGATGAACAGCAAATCACTTGTGACATGAAACACAATGAGTTACAATACCAATTTACTAGTACGTTTGTCTATGCAAAATGCAAGGATCACCTCAGGAGACCTCTTTGGGACAAGATGCTTCAGCAGGACACAGTGAACACCAAACCTTGGTGCGCAGTTGGAGATTATAATGTTATAACAGATGTAGATGAAAAACTGGGCGAAGTGCCTTATAATATGAGCAAGAGCATGGATTTTATTGCTATTATTGAAGCATGTAGACTCTTGGATATCGGGTTCAGTGGGCACAAATTCACTTGGTCAAATAAGAGGGGTATCAATCACAGAATCTTGAAGAGGCTTGATAGGGCTCTCGTTAATGATTCATGGTTAGAAAAGATGCCTCAAACCACCATTACTCACTTGTCTTCCACTGGGTCAGATCATTGTCCTCTGCTCATGGAAATGGTTTCCACAAACTCTGATCACATCAAGTATTTCAAATTCCTTAATTGTTGGGTTGATAACCCTCAGTTCATGGAAATTGTGAAAACTTATTGGGATAAGGATGTAGAAGGTAATGGCATGTGGAAATTCCACCAGAAAATGAAAAGATTATCAAATACTCTTAGTACTTGGTCAAGAAAGGAATTTGGTGATATTTTTCAAAAAGTAAGGATGTATGAGGAACAAGCGCACAAAGCTGAAGAGGAATACATCCTTGACCAAAGTGACTCACATAGGAGTGCTCTTCATGAAATCAATGCTGATTATATTAAGTTCCTCAAGTTGGAGGATACTATTTTGAAATAGAAAACCCAGCTCCAATGGTTCAAGGAAGGTGACACCAACTCGAAATATTTCCATTCTATTATAAGGGGAAGGAGAAGGAAGCTTTTTGTGCACAAAATTGTGACTGAAAATGGGGATTGGATTCAAGGTGAGGATAACATTGCTCAAGCTGCTTGTGACTACTTCAAATCTATATTCACAGGTGAGGAAAAGCTTATTAATGAACACACCTTGGAGTGTATTCCAAGGATGGTGAGTCATGATCAGAATACTCATCTTACCAATGTTCCAGATATGAATGAACTGAAGGAGGTGGTTTTTGCTATGAACTCTAATTCTGCAGCAGGTCCTGATGGCATGAATGGGTATTTCTTTCAGAAGTGCTGGCACATTATCAAACATGATCTAATGGGGGTGATTCAGGCATTTTTCAGTGGACAAATGATTCCTAAATATGTCTCCCATTCTTGTATTGTGCTGCTCCCCAAAGTAAAAAATCCAAACAAGTTTACTGAGTTTAGGCCTATAAGTCTAAGTAACTTCACTAGTAAAATAATTTCCAAATTAGTGAGTAACAGACTAAGCCCTATCCTCCCCTCTTTAATTTCTCCCAATCAGTCCGGTTTTGTGAAAGGAAGAAGCATCTCTGAAAACATCATGTTAGCTCAGGAAATCATTCACCAAATCAAGAAACCCAACATTGGAAGTAATGTCATTATTAAACTAGACATGGCAAAAGCTTATGATAGAATCTCATGGTCATATATTTGCTTAGTTCTAAGAAAAATGGGGTTTGATGAGGTGTTCACTGATATGGTGTGGAGAATCATGGCTAACAATTGGTACTCAATCATTGTGAATGGTAAGAGGTATGGTTTTTTCAACTCCACTAGGGGTCTCAAGCAAGGTGATCCTCTTTCTCCGGCCCTATTTATTTTAGGTGCTGAGGTGCTTTCAAGATCTCTCAACAGGTTACATAATCACCCGAATTATAATGGTTTCTTCATGGAAATGAGGGGACCCCAAGTGAACCATTTGAGTTTTGCTGATGACATAATTCTGTTTTCTTCTGGAAGGTACAAAACCTTAAAGTTGTTGATGGCAACTTTAAAGGATTATGAGATCACTTCTGGACAACTCATTAATGGTGATAAAAGCCACTTTATGCTACACTCTAATGCTTTTAATATCACTAGAGATAGAATTAAGAGGCTTACAGGGTTCAAACAAAAACAGGGTCCTATTACTTACCTAGGATGCCCTTTATTTGTTGGCAGGCCTAGAAAGGTTTATTTTTCTGATCTTGTTAACAAGGTTGCTGGTAGAATTACAGGTTGGCAAACCAAACAACTTAGCTATGGAGGCAAGGCTATTCTCACTAAACATGTTCTTCAAGCTCTTCCTATTCACCTTCTATCTGCAGTAACACCTCCAGTGACAATACTTAAGCAAACCCAAATGCTTATAGCTGATTTTTTCTGGGGATGGAAGAGCGATAGGAAGAGGTACCACTGGGCTTCATGGAAAAATCTAAGTTACCCCTATGATGAAGGGGGGGTGGGACTGAGGAACTTACATAATACTTGCAGGGCCTTTCAATTCAAACAGTGGTGGATCTTTAGAACCAAACACACTCTGTGGGGTGATTTTTTAAAAGCTAAATATTGCCAAAGATCCAACCCTGTTAGCAAAAAAGGGGATACAGGTGATTCTTTGACCTGGAAACATATGCTGATGAATAGACAGCAGGTGGAACAACATATTCAATGGAAGCTCCAAGCTGGGAATTGTTCCTTCTGGTGGGACAATTGGCTTGGTAGTGGACCTCTTGCAAATTTCTCCACCGCCAGTAATAGATTCAACAACTCCACAGTTGCTGAATTTTGGGAGGAGGTGAGTTGGAATTGGAGCAAGCTGTTAGAGGAGGCACCTGCCAGTCAAATCTCCAACATACTAGCTACAGAAATTTCACCTCAAAACCATATTCTAGATCAGCCAGCTTGGAAACTCAACACTCATGGAGCATTCAGCTGTTCATCAGCCTGGGAGGAAATCCGGGAAAAGAGAGCTAAACATCAGTTTAACTCTCTTTTATGGCATAAATACATTCCTTTTAAGATTTCATTTTTACTATGGAGAACCCTTTGGTGTAAACTCCCTACTAACGGCAAACTAACTAGTTTTGGCATTGAGCCATCAAAGTGTGTGTGTTGTTTTGACAAGGCAGGTATGGATTGCATTGAGCATATCTTTAACAAAGGGAACTTCGCAACCAACATATGGACCAGCTTTGCAGCCACTGCAGGGATGCGGCCAGAATAGACTGACCTACACTCACTGCTTAAGCAGTGGTGGACTGCTACACCGAAGAATGCAGCCCACAAATTAATTTTGCAAGCGACCCCAATTTTCATTTGTTGGAACTTATGGAAGAACAGGTGCGCAGCTAAATATGGAGGCAAGACAACCAATATCAGCAGGGTCAAATATGCCATCTACAAGTATAACTACAAAATGCTTTCCACAGCCTTCCCTCAGCTTCAGTGGCCTGCAAAATGGACAGATTTAATTCAAAAATGTGAAAAGTGTGTGCATGACATCAAAGTTAGTTTGGTAGCATGGCTTAAACCTCCCGACCAATGGCTCAAAGTAAACACCGATGGCAGCGCAACCACTAATCCTGGCAGGTTGGGAGCTGGCGGCATTTTGAGGGATAAAAATGGTAAATTGGTGATGGCTTTCACAACACCCCTTGGAGAAGGAACAAACAACAAAGCGGAAATAGAGGCAGCAATATTTGGTTTGACTTGGGCACTTGAACTGGGATATAGAAACATAATTTTGGAGCTTGATTCTCAACTAGTAGTACATTGGATTTTAAAGAAGACAGCTCCTCAATAGAGTATCATCACACAGTTGGGAAGATTGCAAGACCTCATCTCTCAGATTCAGCAATTCAAGTGCTTACATATATTCAGAGAAGCAAATTGGGTGGCTGATGCTCTTTCAAAACACAGTCACATGACAACCAGTCCACAGATATACTTCAGCAGTCAGCACATGCCTAAGGAAGCAAAATCATACTATCACTTGGATTTACTGGAGATGCCTAGCTTTAGAAGAAGGAAGACCATAAGAATTAAGGAACCATCTTGATCAACCTTGCAGCCTGTCAACTATAGCTATTTGAATAGGTTAGCTTAGTTTTATTCTACCTTGTAAAGGGAGAGTCTCCCTTGTTTATGCTTCCTAGATACTTTGTAATGATAGGAGTCCTCTTCGTAGGTGCTTAGTATTTTGGTTTCATCCTTGATGTACGGGGAGGAGTTGACGTCCTCTTTTGGAAAGTTGACTCTGAACCACTTTAGGTTGGAGGTTAGGTTTATGTCCCCCTCCTTTGTATTTTGGTTTATTTACTAATGTTAAGGCCTGGGGGTGTTGCTCAGCCCCTTACCCACCCAAGGGTAGTTCAAAAAAAAAAAAAAAATAGCATACGAAAAATCGTCGAAATAGGGGTATGCGCGCTTCGGGGCTATTTTGACCTCGAAAATGGATTGGAATGGCCGTGAGAGCCAACCGGATGCATAGACAATGTCTTCACGGACGTCCATAAATAATTTTGGAAGTTTTGACGTTAGGATCCCGATCACCCAAAAAATGGTTTACTATAGCACACAAAAAATCGTCGAAATAGGGGTATCCGCGCTTCGGGGCTATTTTGACCTCGAAAACGGATCCGAATGGCCGTGAGGGACAACCGGATGCATAGACAAGGTCTTCACGGACGTCCACAAATAATATTGGCAGTTTTGAGGTCGGGATCCCGATCACCCAAAAAATGGTTTACTATAGCACACGAAAAATCGTCGAAATAGGGGTATGCGCACTTCGGGGCTATTTTGACCTCGAAAATGGATTGGAATGGCCGTGAGAGCCAACCGGATGCATAGACAATGTCTTCACGGACGTCCATAAATAATTTTGGAAGTTTTGACGTTAGGATCCCGATCACCCAAAAAATGGTTTACTATAGCACATGAAAAATCGTCGAAATAGGGGTATCCGCGCTTCGGGCTATTTTGACCTCGAAAATGGATCCGAATGGCTGTGAGGGCCAACCGGATGCATATACAAGGTCTTTACGGACGTCCACAAATAATTTTGGCAGTTTTGAGGTCGGGATCCCGATCACCCAAAAAATAGTTTACTATAGCACATGAAAAATCGTCGAAATAGGGGTATGCGCGCTTCAGGGCTATTTTGACCTTGAAAATGGATCGGAAATGCCGTGAGGGCCAACCGGATACATATACAAGGTCTTCACGGACGTCCACAAATAATTTTGGCAGTTTTGACGTTGGGATCCCGATCACCCAAAAAATCGTTTACTATAGCACACGAAAAATTATCGAAATAGGGGTATGCGCGCTTCGGGGCTATTTTGACCTTGAAAATGGATCAGAATGGCTGTGAGGGCCAACCGGATGCATAGACAAGGTCTTCACGGACGTCCACAAATAATTTTGGTAGTTTTTACGTCGGAATCCCGATCACCCAAAAAATGGTTTACTATAGCACACGAAAAATCATTTAAATAGGGGTATGCCTGCTTCGGGGCTATTTTGACCTTGAAAGTGGATTGGAATGGCCGTGAGGGCTAACCGGATACATAGACAAGGTCATCACAGACGTCCACAAATAATTTTGGCATTTTTGACGTCGGGATCCCGATCACCCAAAAAATGGTTTACTATAGCACACGAAAAATTGTCGAAATAGGGGTATGCGCGCTTCGGGGCTATTTTGACCTTGAAAATGGATCGAATGGCCGTGAGGGCCAACTTGATGCATAGACAATGTCTTCACGGACGTCCACTAATAATTTTGGCAGTTTTGACGTTGGGATCCCGATCATCCAAAAAATGGTTTACTATAGCAAACGAAAAATCGTCGAAATAGGGGTATGCGCGCTTCAGGCTATTTTGACCTTGAAAATGGATCGGAATGCCCGTGAGGGCCAACTGGATGCATATACAAGGTCTTCACGGACGTCCACAAATAATTTTGGCAGTTTTGACATTGGGATCCCGATCACCCAAAAAATCGTTTAGTATAGCACACGAAAAATTATCGAAATAGGGGTATGCGCGCTTCGGGGCTAATTTGACCTTGAAAATGGATCGGAATGGCTGTGAGGGCCAACCGGATGCATAGACAAGGTCTTCACGGACGTCCACAAATAATTTTGGTAGTTTTTACGTCGGGATCCCGATCACCCAAAAAATGGTTTACTATAGCACACGAAAAATCATTTAAATAGGGGTATGCCTGCTTCGGGGCTATTTTGACCTTGAAAGTGGATTGGAATGGCCGTGAGGGCTAACCGGATGCATAGACAAGGTCATCACAGACGTCCACAAATAATTTTGGCATTTTTGACGTCGGGATCCCGATCACCCAAAAAATGGTTTACTGTAGCACACGAAAAATTGTCGAAATAGGGGTATGCGCGCTTCGGGGCTATTTTGACCTTGAAAATGGATCGAATGGCCGTGAGGGACAACTGGATGCATAGACAATGTCTTCACGGACGTCCACAAATAATTTTGGCAGTTTTGATGTCGGGATCCCGATCATCCAAAAAATGGTTTACTATAGCACACGAAAAATCGTCGAAATAGAGGTATGCGCACTTCAGGGCTATTTTGACCTTCCAAATTGATCGGAATGGCCGTGAGGGCCAACCGGATGCATAGACAAGGTCTTCATGGACGACCACAAATAATTTTGGCAGTTTTGACGTCGGGATCCCGATCACCCAAAAAATTGTTACTATAGCACACAAAACATCGTCGAAATAGGGGTATGCGCGCTTTGTGGCTATTTTGACCTTGAAAATGGATCGGAATGGCCATGAGGGCCAATCGGATGCAGAGACAAGGTCTTCACGGACGTCCACAAATAATTTTGGCAGTTTTGACGTCGGGATCTCGATCATCCAAAAAATGGTTTACTATAGCACACGAAAAATCGTCGAAATAGGGGTATGCGCGCTTCGGGGCTATTTTGACCTTGAAAATGGATCGGAATGGCCGTGAGGCCAACCGGATGCATAAACAAGCTCTCACGGACGTCCACAAATAAATTTGGCAGTTTTGACGTCGGGATCCCGATCACCCAAAAAATGGTTTACTATAGCACACGAAAAATCATCGAAATAGGGGTATGCGCGCTTCGGGGCTATTTTGGCCTTGAAAATGGATTGGAATGGCCGTGAGGGCCAACCGGATGCATAGACAAGTTCTTTACGGACGTCCACAAATAATGTTGGCAGTTTTTACGTCGGGATCTCGATCACCCAAAAAATGGTTTACTATAGCACACGAAAAATCGTCGAAATAGGGGTATGCACACTTCGGGGTATTTTGACCTTGAAAATGGATCGGAATGGCCGTGAGGCCAATCGGATGCATAGACAAGCTCTTCATGGACGTCCACAAATAAATTTGGCAGTTTTGACATCGGGATCCCGATAACCCAAAAAATGGTTTACTATGGCATACGAAAAATCATCGAAATAGGGGTATGCGCGCTTCGGGGCTATTTTGACCTTGAAAATGGATTGGAATGGACGTGAGGGCCAACCGGATGCATAGACAAGGTTTTAATAGACGTCCACAAATAATTTTGGCAGTTTTGACGTCGGGATCCCGATCACCCAAAAAGTGGTTTACTATAGCACACAAAAAATCATCGAAATAGGGGTATGCGCGCTTCGGGCTATTTTGACCTCGAAAATTGATCGGAATGGCCGTGAGGGCCAACCGGATGCATACAAAAGGTCTTCACGGATGTCCATAAATAATTTTGGCAGTTTTGACGTCAGGATCCCGATCACCCAAAAAATGGTTTACTATACCACAAGAAAAATCTTCGAAATAGGGGTATGCGTGCTTCGGGGCTATTTTGACCTTGAAAATGGATCGGAATGGCCGTGAGGGACAGCCGGATGCATAGACAAGGTCTTCACGGACGTCCACATATATTTTGGCAGTTTTGAGGTTGGGATCCCGATCACCCAAAAAATGGTTTACTATAGCACACGAAAAATCATCGAAATAGGGGTATGCGCTTCGGGGCTATTTTAACCTTGAAAATGGATTGGAATGCCCATGAGGGCCAACCGGATGCATAGAAAAGGTCTTCACGGACGTCCACAAATAATTTTGGTAGTTTTGACGTCGGGATCCAGATCACCAAAAAAATGGTTTACTATAGCACACGAAAAATCATCGAAATAGTGGTATGCGCGCTTTGGGGCTATTTTGACATTGAAAATGGATCGGAATGGCCGTGAGGGAAAACTGGATGCATAGACAAGGTCTTCACTGACGTCCACATATAATTTTGGTAGTTTTGACGTCGGGATCCAGATTACCCAAAAAATGGTTTACTATAGCACACGAAAAATCGTTTAAGTAGGGGTATGCGCGCTTCGGGGTTATTTTGACCTTGAAAATGGATCGGAATAGCCGTGAGGCCCAACCGGATGCATAGACAAGGTCTTCACAGACGTCCACAAATAATTTTGGCAGTTTTGAGGTCGGGATCCCGATCACCCAAAAAATGGTTTACTATAGCACACGAAAAATCGTTGAAATAGGGGTATGCGCGGTTCGAGGCTATTTTGACCTTGAAAATGGATTGGAATGGCCGTGAGGGCCAACCGGATGCATAGAAAAGGTATTCACGGACGTCCACAAATAATTTTGGCAGTTTTGACATCGGGATCCCGATCACCCAAAAAATGGTTTACTATAGCACACGAAAAATAGTCGAAATAGGGGTATGCACGCTTCGGGGCTATTTTGACCTTGAAAATGGATCGGAATGGCTGTGAGGGCCAACCGGATGCATAGACAAAGTCTTCACGGACGTCCATTAATAATTTTGGTAGTTTTGACGTCGGGATCCAGATTACCCAAAAAATGGTTTACTATAGCACACGAAAAATCATTTAAATAGGGGTATACGCGCTTCGGGGCTATTTTGACCTTGAAAATGGATGGGAATGGCCGTGAGGGCCGACCGGATGTATAGACAAGTTCTTCACGGACGTCAACAAATAATTTTGGTAGTTTTGACGTCGGAATCCCGATCACCCAAAAAATGGTTTACTATAGCACACGAAAAATCGTCGAAATAGGGGTATGCGCGCTACGGGGCTATTTTGACCTTGAAAATGGATCGGAATGGCCGTGAAGGCCAACCGGATGCATAGACAAGGTCTTCACAAACGTCCACAAATAAATTTGGCAGTTTTGACGTCGGGATCCCGATCACCCAAAAAATGGTTTACTATAGCACACGAAAAATCGTTCAAATAGGGGTATGCTCGCTTCGGGGCTATTTTGACCTTGAAAATGGATCGGAATGGCCGTGAGGCACAACCGGATGCATAGACAAGGTCTTCACTGACGTCCACAAATAATTTTGGCAGTTTCGAGGTCGGGATCCCGATCACCCAAAAAATGGTTTACTATAGCGCACGAAAAATTGTCGAAATAGGGGTATGCGTGCTTCGGGGCTATTTTGACCTTGAAAATGGATTGTAATGACCGTGAGGGCCAACCGGATGCATAGAAAAGGTCTTCACGGACGTCCACAAATAATTTTGGCAGTTTTGACGCCGGGATCCCGATCACACAAAAAATGGTTTACTATAGCACAAAAAAAATCGTCGAAATAGGGGTATGCGCGCTTCGGGGCTATTTTGACCTCGAAAATGGATCAAAATGGCCGTGAGGGCCAACCAGATGCATAGACAATGTATTCACGAACGTCCATAAATAATTTTGGAAGTGTTGACGTCGGGATCCCGATCACCCAAAAAATGGTTTACTATAGCACACGAAAAATCGTCGAAATAGGGGTATGCGCACTTCGGGGCTATTTTGACCTTGAAAATGGATCGGAATGGCCGTGAGGGCCAACCGGATGCATAGACAAGCTCTTCACGGACGTCCACAAATAAATTTGGCAGTTTTCGACGTGGATCCCGATCACCCCAAAAAATGGTTACTATAGCACACAAAAATCATCGAAATAGGGGTATGCGCCGCTTCGGGCTTATTTTGGCTTTGAAAATGGATTGGGAATGCCGTGAGGGCCAACCCGTATGCATAGACAACATCTTCACGGACGTCCACAAATAATTTTGGCAATTTTGACGTCGGGATCCCGATCACCCAAAAAATGGTTTACTATAGCCCACGAAAAATCGTCAAAATAGGGGTATGCGCGCTTCGGGGCTATTTTGACCTTGAAAATGGATTGTAATGGATGTGAGGGCCAACCGGATGCATAGACAAGGTCTTCACGGACGTCCACAAATAATTTTGGTAGTTTTTACGTCAGTATCCCGATCACCCAAAAAATGATTTACTATAGCATACGAAAAATCAACGAAATAGGGGTATGCGCACTTCGGGGCTATTTTGACCTTGAAAATGGATCGGAATGGCCATGAGGGCCAACCGGATGCATAGAGAATGTCTTCATGGACGTCCACAAATAATTTTGGCAGTTTTGACATTGGGATCCCGATCACCCAAAAAATGGTTTACTATAGCACACAAAAAATCGTTGAAATAGGGGTATGCGCGCTTCGGGGCTATTTTGACCTTGAAAATGGATAGGAATGGATGTGAGGGCCAACCATATGCATATACAAGGTTTTCACGGACGTTCACCGATAATTTTGGCAGTTTTGACGCCGAGATCCTGATCACCCAAAAAATAGTTTACTATAGCACACGAAAAATCATCGAAATAGGTGTATGCGCGCTTCGGGGATATTTTGACCTTGAAAATGGATCGGAATGGCCGTGAGGGACAACCGGATACATAGACAAGGTCTTCACGGACGTCCACAAGTAATTTTGGCAGTTTTGACGTCGGGATCCCGATCACCCAAAAAATGGTTTACAATAGCACACGAAAAATCGTCGAAATAGGGGTATGCGCGCTTCGGGGCCATTTTGACCTTGAAAATGGATCGAACTGGCCGTGATGGACAACTGGATGCATAGACAAAGTCTTCACGGACGTCCATAAATAATTTTGGCAGTTTTAACGTCGGGATCACGATCACCCAAAAAATGGTTTACTATAGCACACGAAAAATCAATGAAATAGGGGTATGCGCGCTTCGGGGCTATTTTGACCTTGAAAATGGATCAAAATGGCCGTGAGGTCCAACCGGATGCATACAAAAGGTCTTCACGGAAGTCCATAAATAATTTTGGCAGTTTTGACGTCGGGATCCCGATCACCCAAAAAATGGTTTACTATAGCACACGAAAAATCATTGAAATAGGGGTATGCGCGCTACGGGGCTATTTTGACCTTGAAAATAGATCGGAATGGCCGTGAAGGCCAACCAGATGCATATACAAGGTCTTCACGAACGTCCACAAATAAATTTGGCAATTTTGACGTCGGGATCCCGATCACCCAAAAAATGGTTTACTATAGCACACGAAAAATTGTTGAAATAGGGGTATGCGCGCTTCGGGGCTATTTTGACCTTGAAAATGGATTGGAATGGCCGTGAGGGCTAACCGGATGCATAGACAAGGTCTTCACGGACGTCCACAAATAATTTTGGCAGTTTTGAGGTCGGGATCCCGATCACCCAAAAAATGGTTTACAATAGCACACGAAAAATCGTCGAAATAGGGGTATGCGCGCTTCGGGGCCATTTTGACCTTGAAAATGTATTGGAATGGATGTGAGGGACAACCGGATGCATAGACAAGGTCTTCACGGACGTCCACAAATAATTTTGGCATTTTTGACGTCGGGGTCCCGATCAACCAAAAAATGGTTTACTATAGCACACGAAAAATCGTCGAAATAGGGGTATGCGCGCTTCGGGGCTATTTTGACCTTGAAAATGGATCGGAATGGCCGTGAGGGCCAACCGGATGCATAGACAAGGTCTTCACGGACGTCCACAAA